>JAQQSW010004983.1:0-14310 GCA_028646575.1 Pseudocheirus occidentalis | reverse complement strand
TTTAGAACAAGAGGGCAAAATAGAACTTAAAAGAATTTACCAATCACTTCTTAAAAAAGATCCCCAAAAGAAAACTCCTAGGAATGTTATAGCCAGGTTCCAGAGTTCATATATCAAGGAGAAAATATTTCAGGCTGCTGGGAAGAAACAAGTTGAATACTGTGGAAACACAATGAGGATAACCCAGGATCTGGCAGCTTCTACATTAAGGGATCAAAGGGCCTGGAATATGATATTCCAGAGATCAAGGGAGCTAGGATTAAAACCAAGAATCACCTACCCAGCAAAACTGAGTATAATGTTTTAGGGGAAAATATGATCATTCAATGAGGTGGAGGACTTTCAAGCATTCTTGAGGAAAAAACCAGAACTGAATAGAACATTTGACATTGAAACACAAGGAGCATGAGAAGGTAAACATGGAAAAGAATTCATAAAGAACTTATCAAAGTTGAACTATTTACATGCCAACATGGAAAAATGAGAATTGTAACTTATGAAAAAGTTTCTCAGTATGAGGATAGTTGAAGGGAATATAAATGTATATATATGTATGCATACCCATATGTCTATATATGAGGGTATATATGCATATGAATACATATGGGAGTGTGTGTATATGTGTACATAGACAGAGGGCACAGGATCAATTGAATAGGAATGGATGATATTTTAAAAGGTGAAATTGAGAGGTAGGAGAGGAATAGAGTGAGAGGAGATGGAGACAGAATGGGGTCAATCATTTCCTATAGAAGAGGCAAGGGATAACTGTTACAATGGAGGGGAAGAACAGGAAGGCAAAGAGAGAATGGGTCAACCTTACTCTCATTGAATTTGGCTTAGGGAGGGAATGATATGCACTCTAAACTGGGTATCTTGCCCTGCAGGAGAGTAGGGGAGAAGGGGATGAGAGGAGGGATGATGGAGGGGAGGGTAGGTTGGGGGGAGGTTTGTTAGAAGCACAAACTTCTGTAAAGGGACAGGAACAAAGTAGAGAATAGAACAAGGGTAGGGTGGGATAGAAAGGAGGGGAAATATTGTCAGTGTTACAGAATATGTCCATTGTGGAGATGTTCTGTGTAACTATACATGTACAACCTGTATTGAATTGCTTGTCTTTCCAGTGGGGGTGGGTGACAAGGGAGGAAGGGAAAGAATCCAGAATTTAAAGTTCTAAAATCACATGTTTAAAAAAATATATAATATATGTATGTATGTATTATCATTTACATACAACTGGGAAATAAGATATACAGGCACTGGGGATAGGGAGATCCATCCTACTTGACCAGAAAGTCAGAGGGATGATGGGGAGGATATGGGAGATAGCACATTGGGGGGATATACAGTGGGATTCCTGTTTCGGGGGGGGTGAGTAGGGCAAAGACAGGGAGAAAATTTGTAACTCAAAATTTTGTGGAAATCAATGATGTAAACTAAAAATAAACAAAAGTTAATTAAAAAAAGGAAAACTAACAATAAACCAACCTCACCTAAAAGTATATGCAATATTCTTTTTCTGTTGTACCTCTCACCTCTCTAGTTTGAAAAATGGTTTAATCAGCAGAAATCTATTTTCTGTCCCTCTGCACCCAATGGGAAAAAATAAAAGAAAAAACAAATTCCATGTAACAAATATGCATGGTCAATGAAATTCACTCACTGGCTGTGTATGTATATTTACATATACCGATTACCTCTCTGTAACTGGCTGTGTGTATACTCACATACACATGTATACACATTCTGTATCATATACATGTGTGTATGCATGTGTGTATGATTATGCACCCTATATCTGTCATCTCTGTCAGGAGGTAGATGGCATGTTTTACCACTGTTCTTCTGGAGTCATGCCTGGTCATTGTATTGAATGTAGTTCTTATAGATTTCAAAGATGTTTGTCTTTACAGTGTTGTTATTGTTATTATAATGGTTCTCCAGGTTCTGTTCACTTCATCCTTCATCAGTTTCTAAAACTCAAAATTCTTCATAATTATAACATTGATGTTATATAAAATAAATCATTGGGGTGGCTAGGTGGTGCAGTGAATAGAGCACCAGCCCTAGAGTCAGGAGGACTGGAGTTCAAATCCAGCCTCAGACACTTAACACAAAACTAGCCATGTGACCTTGGGCAAGTCACTTAACCCCAATTGCCCTGCCTTCTCCTCTCCAAAAAGAAAAAAAAAATAAAATAATGTTCTTTTAATTCTGCTAACGTC
Source organism: Pseudocheirus occidentalis (assembly GCA_028646575.1). NCBI lineage: Eukaryota > Metazoa > Chordata > Mammalia > Diprotodontia > Pseudocheiridae > Pseudocheirus > Pseudocheirus occidentalis. The sequence continues at coordinate 12,085 of JAQQSW010004983.1, read as the reverse complement.
CCTCCATATCAGCTCATATAAATCTTTCTATATTTCTTTTGAATCACATATTTCCTAATTTTCTATAGTGTCAAAGCATTCTAAAACATCCATATAATGTAAATATAAAAAGAAGCTGCTATAAATATTTTGTACTTATTGGACTTTCCCCCTATTTCTTTGATCTAATTTGGGTATAGGTCTAGCAATGGTGAAGCTGGGGTGAAGAGCATGCATCATTAAGTCACTTTTTGTATATCATTACACATTGATTTCCAGCATGTTTGTATTCACCGGGTCCACCAACATTGTGCCTGTTTTCTCATAGTCTTTCCAATATTCATCATTTTCCTTTTTATTATCTTTTTCAACTAGGTGGGTGTTAAGAAGGATCTCAGAATTGCTTTAATTTGCATTTCTCTAATTAGTAGTGATTTGGAACATTTTTTTCATGTGACTATAAATAGCCTGGGTTTCTTTCCTTGAGAGCTGCTGTTCATATCTTTAGACCATTTATCAACTAGGGAATGGCTCTTATTATTATAAATTCTAAGCAATTCCTTAGATACCTTGGGAATGAGACCTTTAGCAGAGAAACTTTCTATTAAGGACTTTCCCCCCCAGTTAATTGTTTCCTTTTAATGTTGGCTTTATTGGATTTGTTTGTATGAAATTTAAAAAATTTTATGCAATGAAAAATTTCCATCTTACGTTCTGTGATTCTCTCTAGCCTTTGTTCATGGACTTTTCTCCTCTCTATAGATCAAATATGAAAAGTTTCCCCATGTTTTTCTAATGTGCTTTTGATGTGATCTTTTATATATGGGTCATATCAGCATTTGGAGCTTATCTTGATGAAAGGTGTAAAGGGCTGGTCTAAATCTAATTTTTTCCATACTACTGTTCTATTTTCCCAGCAGTTTTTGTTAAATAATAAATCCTCATTCCAATGGTTGGCATCTCTCTGTTTATTGATTACAAGGTTCCTAGATATATTTACTATACAATATTAATATAATGATGAAGATAGACTTCTTCAGCCCAGTGACTGTCAGGACGCCAGGAGTTCCTGTGTTCTTCAGTGGGTACCGGTCTTAACTGTGTTAAGTGTCTTATGCAGCTACTGAAATGCTTCATGGAGATGACCTTCAAGTGGTGGAAGATACATATCTAAGCCTCTCAGAAGATGTTTACACTGGCCTCTGAGATGATGAAGAGTTAAGGTGGAACTAAAATACTGCTTCACTCTTTAAGTATTTATATCTTTATCTTATTTTATTTAAATTTTTATTTAGAATATTTATAGTTACAGAAATATACAATTTCTATTTAATATATAAATTACATTATAATTATTAGTATATAATTATATAATACGGACATATTATATAACTGTATAATTAATATATAATTATATTATTATAAATCATAAATATATAAATAAAATTATAAATTTATATATTTTATTTATATATTTATATGCTTTATTTAAATCTTTATTATTTATAGACAAATATAAATATTTGTCTATACATGTAAGGACTGGTTAGGTGACACAGTGGATAGAGTGCTTGGCCTGGAGTCAGGAAGAGCTGAATTCAAATCGGGCCTTAGACACTTATTAACTGTGTGACCCTGGGCAAGTCATTTAACCTTGTTTGCCTCAGTTTCCTTATCTGTAAAACGAGCTGGAGAAGGAAATGGCAAACCACTGTAGTATCTTCGTCAAGAAAATCTCAAATGGGGTCATGAAGAGCTGGCCACAACCGAAATGACTAAACAACAATAACAACAATATACATTTATAAGTCTTTTGTGTTTTAAGCCTGTTTTGTGTGGTGAAAGAAATAGGTGTTCTCTATCCAATCCACTTTGTGCTTTGTGCTTTGAATGCCTTTCTAGAAAGGGACTCACCTGATCTCTGGAGGTGACCTTATTACAAGCCAAACTTTAACTTTATTTAAGAGGTTGTCTCCAGAGGTCTCTTTTGGGTTAGAGTATAGTGAGCTGAAGACAAGAAAAAGCCATATCTCCCCTTTTTTTATTTAAAAAAATTATGGGTTTTCTGAAAATGTAAAGATGATTTCCATCATTCATTTCTCTAAGATTTTGATTTCCACATTCTTCTCCCTCCCATATTTCCACACTAGTTGTGTTGTGAAAAAGAAACAGAAGAAAAGGAAGAAAACACAAAAACCCCAAAGAAAGTGTAATGTGCTTAGATCTGAGTTCAGACTTCATCCATTCTCTCTCTGGATATGTAGAGCATTTTCTATCCTGAGTCTTTTGGGATTGTCTCGGATCACTGTACAGAGCTGTATATAAGTCTATCATGGTTGCTGAGCCTTTTTTCTTTTTGAGACGTCAGAATTCTTCAGAACTGATTCTAGTCTGTAGGTATCTAGAACCACTTAGTAGGAGAGAGGGTGCCCTAGCTCCCTGGATCAACGAGTCTGTTATATGAACAGATCTTCCTGATACCTAACACAGTTTTCTACAGAATTATTTAATAAAGTGCTTGTTCAACTTATTGATTAAAAGAAAAGTACTTATTTGCCCATGATCATAGATAAATTGTAGATAAAAGACAAACGACAGAAGATGCAATAACAATCTCTTACATTTGGGCAGCACTTTACAGTTTACAAGGTGTTTTAATAAACAGCTTGTCACTTGGTCATCATTACAACCTTATGAAACAGACAGAGTAGGATATATTCCTCTCCCAAGTCCAAGCCTTTACTCATGACATTGCTTAAGCCTGGAGTAGATTCCTCTTCCCCACCTTAGTCTTTCCAAGTCCCTTCCTTCCATAAAGATCCAACTCGAGTGTTGCATCTCCCACATATTGTTCCCAGATGCTCCCCATTGCCCCAGTTAAAAGTGAGCTACCTGGCTTTCTCAGATTCTTCCAACTCTTATTCAAGACCCTTACTTTATATGTATTTTTCTCTTTTGTATTATAGTTATTTTTGCATTTTTCTTCCCTTGATTAGATTGTATACTTCCTATGCTCAGCTCCTAGAAGAGTGACATACGATAAACAATGGCAAGCACTAAATAAATATTTGTTTGAATAAGTATAAAATGACTGAATAAATAATTATATATATTCTATAGATGAAGAAACCGATGTTCAAAGAGACCAGTTGCTTGTCCAGGATCATATAGCTAATAAATGAAGAAGCTAGGAATTAATCCTAGATTTTTCAGTCCAAAATTATTCCACAATAACATGCTACCTCTATTAATTACAAGCAGTTATGAACTTCATTCAACTCAGTTAAATAGATATTGATGCAGTATGACCTGAATTGCTAGGCATCAGGCAAAATAATCTTGGATTGTACAAGCAATGTATTCTAAACAAATACCACCTTGATTATTACCAGCTGTTCTAATATTATTATTGTGTGTTTTAATAACCCAGGAAAAACACTAGTGACATCAATGAAAATCAATAGGTAGTGGATAGGATCATGGATTTTGAGGTAGAAGAGGCCTTACAGACCATCTAGCCTTATTTCATCTTATAGATGAGAAAACAGAAGCAGTGTTTTTATTTTTTCTTACACTACTGTTATGGTACGTGGGAACACACAGAAACCCCCACCAGATCCTTCCCCATCCACTCTTGTGGCCATGCCCACAGTCTTTAGAGACTGGATAACTGAAAAAAGGCTAGACTGTCCCTCCTTACATAGAAAGGTGGGGGACCATGGCAGGGAAATATCACATAAGTTTCAGATGTAGTCACCGTGTTAATTAGTTTTGCTTAATTCTAGTGGCACAGTGGATAGAGCACTGGGTTGGAATCAGGAAGATTCATCTTTCTGAATTCATATCTGGTCTCAGGCGCTCATTAGCTATGTGACCCTAGTTAAGTCACTCAGTCCTATTTCCTTCACCTGTAAAATGACCTGGAGAAAGAAATGGCAAACCACTTCAGTATTTTTGCCGAGAAAACCCCAAATGGGGTCATGAAGAGTTGGACATGACTGAACAGCAGCAGGGGGCACTGTGTGCTGAGAATTTACTGAGATGTAAAAACAAATAATACCAATAACCTTCCCTCCTTTTCTCTTCTGGTCCCCCAACCTTTAAAAAATAGATGCTTGGTGGTATAGTGAATATAACACTGGCTCTGGAGTCAGGCGGAACTGAGTTCAAACCCAACCTTAGACACTTAACAGAAAACTAGCCGTGTGACCTTGGGCAAATCGCTTAACCCCAATTGACCTCCAAAAAAAAGCTAAAAAAAAAAGTGATGTCATCTATATTTATTTAAAAAAATAGATATTTGATTGTCTCTGTTTCTCCAGAAATATTGAACATCCGAAGAAGAAGCTGAAATTGGCATGCCAATGAATGAGATGGGAAGAACTGGTCTCCTTTCATCCTTCCCATGTTACTGACCAGAGCCTGAAAGTGAGGACAGTTAGGTGATGGGAATATCCAGTTTTCCCTTCCCTGCATTTTCAGTTACTGTCCATCTCTATAAAGCTGCCTCCTGAGAGAAACATCCTGGGGTGAAATTCTGTGGACACAGATCTTTGTGGTACAGACCCAGCCCTGTGCCTGTGGATGGGAGCTGTGGTTCAAATTAATACAGAGCAGGGTAGGCAAGCTATAAATCCATGGACTAAATATGGCCCCCTGCACATGTTAGTATATCTGGTGAACTGAGAATGGTTTTTTTTTACATTTTTACAGGTCTTACAGAAGTAGGCAGCAGGCCAGCTTTGGCCAACGGGCTGTAGTTTACCGACTTGTGTTCTTAAGGATAGTCGTGGAATTTTCCTGTGGCTACTCTTGGCACTTTTACTGATGGAGAGAGGCCTAGAGCTCCTGGTAATACTGTTTTGCGGTCTGGACAGCTCTGGGGCAAATTATCCCATGTTCACTGGCTCATCCTTAGCTTGGCAGATTCAGGAAGGCTGAAATAGCCCCAGGGCTGTCCTAATTTCATTTTGATGTATGCGCAGGCTCATTTTAGGACTATAGTTCAGTCTAGTCCTCCAGACCAAACTTGAGCACCCCTTCCCATCCCATCCCAAAGTCTCCCAGATATTTTTTAGACCAGAGATGACCCAGAGATAGAAGAATAAGTCTTCCTCCTAGCACCCCCCCCCATTACCCACTCCAACATCACTCACTCTCCTACCTCCAAATTCCACGAAGTGCCTCAATTTGGACCCACACCATCGAGGAAGTGTGGTACAGTGAAAGAGTGTTAGATTTGGAGTCAAAAGACCTGAATTCAAATCTTGGCTCTGCTGTTTAGTTCCCATGTGCTCTTGGGTAAATTCCTCAGCCCCTCTGGGTTTGTTTAATCATCTATAAAATGAGAAAGGTAGGGCCAGATGGGCTCTGAGGGCTCTTCTAACTCCAAATCTATGATGTCATTAACCTTGGCTAGGAGTGAAGCATTGTCTAACATTAGAAAATCAGAGAAATATTCCCCATGACGTTTGTTTGTTACTTGTTAGGTATATGACAAAGGGGACTTTGTCAGGTGTGGCTACGGTCCCTTCCATCTCTGAGATTTGGCGATTCTATGATTTCCTCCTATTGCACGGGGACGTTGCTATGGTCCTTACTCTGAGAGGGCAGTGGCACCTGTGGTGCTTTCTTGGCCCATCTGAAGTTTCAGGGAGAGGTTTTTGTTTCTGTAGCTACCTACTAGTGAATAACATCTCTGCTCCTGCATATATTTCTGGAAAAATAATGGAAGAATATGGGATACTGGATCAATCCTGGCCGTTTTTCTAGGGTTCTCTCCATGTCTGGCACATATAAGAAAGGAGAATGCTGATGTTGGGGATGAACCAACAGACATACCGATGGTGTGGGGAGGAGGATTTGGGATGCACAGAGCATTGGAATGCCTCCTTTGATAGGAGATGACGGTTTGGATTATATCAGGTCCAGTTGAGCAGATGGGGTACAAACCTCCAGGGCTCAAAACTGGCAAGGTTTATAAGGCCAATTTTTAAACTAGACATGGAGAGGTTGTGCTACATATATTTCATTCAAATAGATCAGACAGGCATTTTCCAGCAGATGAACTAAAATCCCCAAATGGAAGGTTTCTATAGAATGCTTGGAGGGAAATATAAATGTTCTGATGATTCCTATATTCAGGTTCTCTTATACATAATCAAAGTCTTCCTACTTGTGACACATGTGAAATCTGGTAGCTCATTCTCTTGGGAGAACTAGGATCACAAAATTAATGAAAATGGATGGTCCTAGCAAGGCCTTCTTTCTGCCTTTTCACTTCTCATTTTAGCTATGTGTTTTCAATTATTTTGTACTTACATATACACATATATTATATGTATATACATAATAAAATATACATATATACATATGCAGCTCCATACTCATATATATGGATGAAAAGAACTAGATATATGTGATAGTGTATTTATACATGTATACATATGCACACATACGTATACACATGTATACATACGTATACACATGTATACATATGCATACACAGATACACATATGCATACATATGTACACACATGTTTGTGCACACACAATACACACATGCATACACTGATCAATGGGGCTAGTACTAGACAAGATCTAAAACGTAGCACTCTAGATTCTTCTGTCTCTCCCCCCTCTTCTCTCTTAGTGTATGTATGTCTATATATATTTATATAGACATACATACACACATACATATACACATTCTCTCTGTCTCTGTGTCTCTGTCTTGGTCTCTCTATCTCTGTCTCTGTCTTTTTCTCCCCAAGAGAAGTTAAGATTCTTGAGGACAGAGATGGTCTAATTTCTTTTTATCTAACAATTAACTTGATAATGTCTGTTGCTTTTTGTTGTTTGGTCATTTCAGTTGTGTGTGACTCTTTGTGACCCCATTTGGGGTTTTCTCAACAAAGATACTTAAGTGGTTTACCATTTCCTTCTCCAGCTCATTTTACAGATGAGGAAACCAAGGCAAACAGAGGTTAAGTGATTTGCCTAGGATCACATAGTTAGCAAGTGTCTTAGGCCAGATTTGACCTCAGGTTTTCCTCACTGCAGGCCTGGTGCTCTTTCTACCATGCCATGTAGATAATGTCTATATGGGGGAAAAAGAAGAAAAATTAAACATGTAGAAAATAGCCTTAAACAATATTATTGAAAGTATTTTTATTTTTAAATACATAGCATTAACTATATAAATGCATAGTATTAAATATATAGCATTAACTTGAACTACTTCGAGGTGGGCACCCTTGGGTTTAAGATTTAAGTAGGAAAGATAGTGTTGGAGGCGCCGGTACAGGATGAGGTGAGATCTAAAGCCTTATACACTCTAGCTGTTCAGTGTAGCGTACTTACAGGAGAATCCCCCCTAGACACCGTTTGGATTACAAATATGGCTAATCGGGCAACATCAAAGAAGGTCTTGAATTATGTAGAGGACAATGTTATGATCCAAAAAATTGAGAATCCAAGTAAAGGAGCAGCTGTGGAAGGACGGCTGCAGGGTAGAAATAAGAAAGCTCAGTAAACTTAAGGAATGAGACTCAGGGCAGCTCAAGTCAACCCAGCAAGAAATGGGATTGAAAGCCACAGCAGGGGAGCAGCACTTCCTGTAGCACATGCACTGTCACCTAAAGGTAGTGGGCACATATGAAGGGTTCTTGCTGGAAGAGACTGAGCTGTTCAGAGTGGATTTGTCCCTTTGTCCCTCTCATGTGCACAATGGGAAGAAAGTCCCAGTCCATATAATGTAAGGAAATCTGTGATTGGTGCTCCTGAGAGACAGCTTTCAGGGTTATGGCAGCCATCAGAGATGGAAGCTGGCTGGGCAATTCAAGCATGTGATTGGCTGAGAGTCTTGGGCATTCTTAGAAGGTTTATGTCATTGGTCGAATGATAACATTAATATATTGCCTACTATGTGCCAGACACTGTAGCTAGCAGTTTACAATTATTATATCATTTGTCACAACAACCCTGGAAAGTGGGTGCTATTAGATCTCCATTTTACAGATGAGGAAACTGAGGCAAACAGAGGTTAAGTTACTTACTTGCCAACAGTCACCCAGTTATGGAGTATCTGAGTCTAGATTTGAAGTCAAATTTTCCTTATTCCAAGGTCAATGCTCTATCCACTGCACTATCTAAAATGTGTTGTCTTGAACCAATCTTTGCTGCCCAAATTGACCATGTGTGACCAGAAGTTAGCTAACTTACAGGACAATGGCCTGCAAGGAGTGGTATTGGCTAAGAGAGAGGGACAGCATCCTTTGGAATAAATATTTTCTCTCTCAGCTCCACTATTGTTAAAAGAGAGACAAAAGTTGGAGACTGGCCAAGGAATGCTGTTTTGAAATAAAATCAGTTCTACAAGAGATAAATCTCAGGCTTTGGCTTCCGTCTCCCAAGCCCCTACTCACTCAGGTCCCTAGAGTATGGTGGTTACCTTTCCTTTAGTCCCTAGAGGAGGATGGTTACCTTTCCTTTAGTCCCTAGAGGAGGGTGAGTTACCTTTCCTTTAGTCCCTAGAGGAGGGTGGTTACCTTTCCCCTAAAGGAACCCCAAGGGGCTCAGAAGTGGTTTGTCTAGTACTATAGCTCACAAGACTCTGCCAACAGTTGCTTCTCCATTGATTATCAGTCGGGATCAATAAGCCAACCAGACTTAATTGGTTTTTAGGAACAGGTATTGGTATTGTAAGAACAGCTGGTACAAAACCTTCCCTCCAGAAGTCTGGGACACATTCTCCCACATAAAGCATTCAGGGGGTAGTAGGATCAGGCTGTGTTGTGTTGTGGCAAAGGACTAACTCTTAGTGCCTTGAAGTCATTTGTAGGCAATCCTTTTCTCCCCTTCTTAGGACCCTCATGAAGTTCTCCTTGGGCATGGTGTAACTTTCTGCTGGGCTCTTTGTCAAGTCCTGAAATTCCATTTTCTCTGTGTCTATTCTGACCTGAACGTCCAAAATGGACATTTTCATCAGATGCTGCTGTTTTGCTATTCTCACTGCTAACATGCCAATTGGAAGTCCAAGACTTATGGATCTTTCAAAGTTTACAAGGGGAGAGAAGATAAAGGTTCTTCTTCCCTTCCTTTACTAGGCCATTACCTCTCAGGATCTTGGCTGGAACTGCTGACTCTTCTAGGTTACCAAACACTATGAAACTTGGATTCCAGACTAGATTGTTGTTGTTTTTTTACAAAACCTACAGACCACGAGTCTCCCTAACCATTCCCAATATCTTTTCTATTTAGTGTTACTTACTTTCATCTAATGGCTCCATTCCTTCCCCACATGATTAACCAGATGGCTTGCACCTAGTCTAATGTTTTTAATTGATTGATTCAATAAAGATGTCTAGAACTCCTTGCTCACACCTGGTTCATACCTCTTATTGGTCCTTTGAGGTAGGAATATTGAGTACCCCTCTTATAGAGATAAAAAAAGAAACCAAGTGCTATCTCTGGCTATAATAACCCTTTACAATGACTTTGGGCACCTGAGCCAAGAGAACACTCTGGATCTGGTACAGAACAGGTTCTACTGGTCTAAAATGGTTGTAGATATGTACAAGAAAGGCAAGACTCATGCTGGATATACTCAATGGAAACTCACGTTAATGTTTTGTCCCTGCCAAAGCAGATAAAGCACCAGGCCTGAAGTCAGGAAGACTTATCTTCCTGAGTTAAAACCTGGCCTCAGAATACTTACTAGCTGTGTGACCCTGGGCAAGTCACTTAACCCTGTTTGCCTCAGTTCCTCATCTATAAAATGAGCTGGAGAAGGAAATGGCAAACCACTCCAGCATCTTCACCAAACAAGACCCCATGGGATCATGAAGAGTTATACATGACTGAAACAGCTAAACAACAAACGAAAGCCTTAATAGGAGATTCTGACTGTGAGTCAAAGAGGAGATAAATAGACTTTTGTCATCCTCACTGGGCTGGGAGTAAGGACAGGTGAGATGAGAGAGGCAAGGAATCAATGAAAGGAAATTCAGTCACCCTAGCACGACTAGCTGTGAGAGCTGGGAACCATTAGTTGAGGTGGAAGAATCAGGAAGTCCTCACACTTGCTTAAGAGGCAAAAGCACGCTGGTTGGCCTGTGGGGTCTTACATCCTAAAGAGCTAAGATTGTTTTAATTGCCCAGAGGCATGCTGTCAACTAGCTGTATTATTCTAAAAGATGCAACATTTTCCTGAGAAAAGTAGACAGTGGGATGTAGACAGCAACAGAACCAGGTCAGTAAGGGTGGCATTTGTGGAGGTAGTACTGGAACCAGATGGCAACGGGGCAATAGTTGCTGGACTAGTAGCAAAGAACTCTGTACCAAACTGAGGGTTCCTGGTTCAAGATGAGAGCAGGAGCTGAGATGTTTGTTGGGCTAGGCAGAAAGACCAGAATAAGAGACGGGCAAGTCCAGTGACCATGGACTCAAAGATTAGAGGAAGGAATGGAGCCAGGGAATAATAAAGCACAGAACTATGTTATGAAAAGGCAAACTCAGACCAGACCATTGCCATCATAGGTACTGTGATTCAAATGAACTGTGAAGATCCAGGAAAGGAGGTGAGAAATTTTCTAATTACCCTGAGTTCCTTCCCTATTTGTGGAGGCCTTAATCAAATCAAAGGACAATGTTAAAATCTAGAGCGATTATATAAGTCTAAAGAGAAGGTGGGGCTCTGAAAAAAAAGTGATATTACTGGGATGACCCTAATTTGATGAAGTTCAATTCCACTCATTTGACCAGACCTCTTTAGGGACAGGACAGGACTCCATCTCTAGAAGTGATATTGCTTAGACAGCCTTGACTGATTCATAGACAAGTCTCAGGATCTCACTTTGATCTGATCCTTGTCTCACCATCTTTTTCCATTTTTCTAATTCTGACCAAGGTTACTGACACACTTTTATCTGTTTATCTTTTTCATCCAATTTCACTTATAATTTGTAAATTCCCCTGTGCCTTGCTCAGCTTGCCTACTTAAGGAAATGGCATGAGGAAACTCAGTCCCTATTTTGTCATACTCTGGACTCTGCTCACATGTCTCAGGTCACTCATCTTTGTCGCCCCAACTCATCAAATTCCATTTTACTTTATTATTGTTGGAAATGTTCAGACCTTTCTGAAATGTGGCTTGAAATAATGCCCTAAAATGACTAAGTTGTGCATATCCTTTTACATATTCCACTACTATGCCTAAACCCCAGAGCAGTCAAAGAAAGAGGAGGAGAACCCAAAAATAGTTATAGCAGCTCTTTTTTATAGTGGCAAAGAATAGGAAAGTAAGGGAGTACCTATCAGTGGGGAATGACTAAACAAATTATGGTGTATGAATGTAGTGGAGTATTATTGTCCTGTGAAAAATGATGAAAGGGGCGGTTTTAGTGAAACCTCGGAAAATTTGCATGAACTGATTGGAGAATGAAGTGAGCAGAACCAAGAGAGCAATTCATGTAGTAGTGATGGCTTTGAAAGACTTAAGAACTCTGATCAATGCCATGGCCCATCATGATTCCAGATGACTGATGAGGACATATCTACGTGCCACTGGACAGATAGGTCACAGACCCAAGATATAAGAATGAGAAATACATTTTTGGATATGACCAATGTGAGAATTTGTTTTGCTTGACTATACATATTTTCTTCTTTTTTAAAAAATTGATTTGTTTATTTACTTTCAAAGATTCAGTTACACAATCCCTTGAGTTTCAAATTTTCTCCCCTCCCTCTCCTCCCTTTCCCCCACAGCGGCATGCAATCAAGTATAGGATCTGCAAATACTTTCACATTGGACATTAGTCTGGTTGTATAGAAGGGTTGTAACCAATGGAGTGAACAATGGGAAAAAAGAAAGAGAACCAAACATGAAAAAGAACGCTAGCATGTAGATTGTTTCAGTCTCCATTTAAACTCTGTTCTTTCTAGATCTTTCTCTGAATGTAGGTATCTCCTTCCATCCTGAGACTTGTAGAGTTGTCTTATAACTGTGCATTGCTGAGAAGAGTCCAGTTTATCAAAGTTGGTTGTCACACATACGATGTGTCTGTGAGTGTATACAAATGTTTCCTGGTTCTGCTCTTCTCAC
>JAQQSW010004982.1:0-14311 GCA_028646575.1 Pseudocheirus occidentalis | reverse complement strand
CTTACTGCAAGCACACCCCAGGACCACCACTCAAGACCATGATCCAGATCCAGGCTGCTCAACGCAAGAGCCCTTGGCCCTGTTCAATCATTTCAGCCCCACTGCTGTCTGCAGGCTGAGGGCTCTGAAGCAGCCCAGTGGAGGCCACTGCTGCTCTCAGCTGTTCCTGCTGCTACAGCCGCCTCCTGCTGCTTCCATGCACTGGGAGCAGTTTGGCTGGACCCGCTCTTCCCTAAATTTAGCAAAATCCACTCACCTTTCTCTTAGCCTTTTTTTCTTCTGGCCTGATAAATGTGGTAACTGTGCCTCCAGTGCAGGAGATCTGCTCTCCTATAGACTGGGCTCCATCTGATGCCCTGGGGCCTGGCCAGGCCAAGGTTTTGGCCGTGGCTCCCAGACTGCTGTGAAGAGCCCCACCTGCTGAGCTGCCTGTAGCAACAGATGCGTTTTCTCTCTTTTGGAGAGTTTTGGAGCTTGAAAATCTGTTTTAGAGTCCCATTTTATGAGTTTTTAGCGTGTTTGTGTGGGAGCTGCGGTGCTTTGCTGCTTCTATGCCGACATCTTGGCTCCGCCCCCCTCCCTTGCCTTTCAGATTCCCTTTCAGAGGGTGCAGAGAGCAGGGAAGGAGGAGTTAAGGCTGGGCCAGGAAGGAAAGTAGGGCAGAGGTAGAGAAGTAAGGGGGTCCCTGGGATGGGGCCTTTGTTCTTGTTCTTCTGATCTCCTTTGGGTTCCTTCCCCTTCTTCTGTTTTAGAGAAAATTCTCCTACTGTTGCCAGTAGCCACAGGTAATATTCGTTTTCCTCTGGTTAAAACACTCCTTAGAATAACTATACAAATTTAGTTGTTGACACACCCAGTCTTCAGAGGAGCCTTATTTTGGCCAAGATAGGCCTCCTCCAAGTGGGATGCCAGCCCAAATGAGGCAACATCTTCCTTTGGTAGTTTCCCTTATATTCTGGCAAATTACCCCAATTAGGGAATCTATCTCCAAGAGGACTATCCTCCAGAATGTTAGGAAGGTATTTTGGAAGGGCTGTTTTAGATTGCTCTTTACCCACAGTTTAAATCTTATCAGGATCTATTAGGCTTATCTAATTCATTCCCAAGCAGGAGGAATCTTGCAGACTTCCCCTACTCCTGGATCACCTAGGGACTTGTTTACCTGGGTTTGTGTACACAGCTTGCATGATCCCCTTCCTGCCAGTGGTCTTCCCTAGCAAAATTAGAATTTCTGCTTCTAAGAGAGTTCCTTTCTTCAGGTCATTACCCTATCAGAGTCAGATCTCAAAGACCAGTTCCAAAGACCCCCCCCCCCCAGAAACCTCTGTTGGTGCCTGGTCCTTGTTAAGGGTCTGTGGGACCCTCTCACAAAAGGATAAATCCCAGGCAAGCCCCCCAAAACTGTGTGCAACAGAAATCCTTACCCAAATAATACTCAGAGGTTTCTAAAGGTAGGGAGAGAAAAGAATGATTTAGTAAGATCTTGAGAAAGGGCCACCCTCCTGACAAATGGTCAGGAAGGAGAGGCAATTTACAAAAGGAAATGGTGAGGTTATAAAAACCGAATGCAGAATTCTCCCCAACCCCTCTCCTGGCCCTTTTCTTCCATTGACTAGAAGTCAGGTCAGTGACAATCTAAGTCAGTCACAATCTAAGCTGGGCAATCTACCTCAAGTACCTAAACAAGGAAACAGTAGACTACCCAATGTACATTTGAGAAAGCACTTCTGTCCTTATTTGGCATATCTTATGCTGAGGTGGCACTGAGGAGAGGTGTGACTCCCTACTGCTCAGAGTTTTGAGTTCTTGTAAATCATGTGATTTCCAGGGAAGGAGAACTCACCTTACTAGATTTTGGAGTATAGTCTGAGAAGATTATCTTCTCTCACTCACTTCTAACAAACCTGATACCTTGTTCCTCTCTACAGAATTTGAGGCAGGACAACTACTACCAGTATCTAAGGATGGAGTGTTTGAGAAAAATTCTTCTTTCTCACCAGGTAAACAACCAAGAGAATATGCCCTGGGACCCCTTTCTGTTCAAAACAAAACAAACAAAAACAAAAGGGAACAAACAAATGTAAAACCCTCAGGTTAAAGGTGACTAGGATAACAGAGAGTTCTCTTTGCAAACTCCTGGGTTCAAATTCCCACCCCCCCCCCATCAAATCAAGTAAAGGATTATAAAGGAAAGGGAGTGGAGTTAGGAATAAGAGTTAGGGGTTGAGAAAATGCCTTTCATCCTTGGTCCTAAGCCAAAACTTTTTTATCTCCTTTATCTGGTATGGAGATCTGTAGAAAACCCCAAGACAGGAGGACTACTAGGGGAAGGTAGTAGACAATTCTTTTTCACAATGCCTGGAACACCAAGAGCAGGTGAGTCACCCAGGACAATAACATTGTGTTTGGCCCCCAAACCCCATGATTTGGCCATGTGAGTTCGCACAATTTTCCATGCCATACTGTGTAAGATGAAAGAGTTCAGAGTCTGAATCTAAGGTCAGACAAGGTCTTTATTCTTTCTCACAAGAAAGGATTCTGCCCCTGTCACCCACATGGTGGCAGGGAGAGAGCAACAGGTAGAAGCCAGCCCATGATTATATAATCTTTTAATGCAGAAACCCAAGCCCCCCTCCCCCAACTGGTCTTCACTCTTATTGGTAGAGGGGCTGACCGACAACCTAAGTGCAGGAATCTCTCTGAGACAAAGGACCAGGAAACATGTGGGTGTCCAGTGAAAGCAGTCTTAACCTTATTTGGCATATCTTGCGCTGAGGTGGCACCAAGGGAGGGTCTCCATTGTTCTAAGCCACAGATTGGTTGAAGGTCAGGTGACCTAACTCTAGGCCTAGTGCATACTGAAGCCATTCTAGATTTTATTTTTCAGAATGGGGAAACTTCACTATAAATTATCCCTCACAATACTTATTTTCTTTCTACATGTTATTTTCTTCCTCAAGAGTAATTCTTTTCCTTTGGCCAAAAGCTCAGCTCATTTTCCCCTCTCCTAATCACACACTTTAATTCTCCCTATTGTTTCTTTCACTAATCCCTGCTGATATCTCTCTTATTCCTATATCTACCTTGATCCTACTTACCCCCAGTCCTGTTCCAGATCTACATTCACCTTCTACTGTGTTCTCTGGAATGTCTATTCTATTATTAACATCTTGAAAAAAAAAACACCTTTTCCTTTCTCACTCCTTCCATCTTCTGGTACTCACTGAGATCAGCCTCCATTCTGATGACAATGATTGCCAGAATGACACTGGTTGTGGGGTCAGGAAGAGAGAATATTCCTCACTTTCCCTTACCACTTGCAGTTGCTGTCTTTGCAGCAATAACCTAGAAACCTGAAAGAAGGCTGTGAAAAATTGCTGCTGTTCTCCTTATTACAACACATTATGACCTTTTTCTCAACCCTCATCCTTTTCAAACTCTCTTCTCCTTTGGTTTTCATGATACCATTCTCTATGTATTTTCCTTCTACCTTTTTTATTTCAATCCCTTTTAATGGATCTTCATCTAATTCAATCTCTAATGGTGGGTGTCCCCCAAAGCCTTGCCCTATATCCCATTTTTCTTTTATCTCTACTCTATTGATTATAGTATTGAAGAAGTACCCAAAGAGAGTTAGGGCTGCCTGAGACCCCAAAATACCAACATGCCGGGGCCTGCGGAAAGTATTGCACTCAAGTCTTCTCAGCCAAAGAAAAAATAAAGTTTATTGCAAGTTCAAGTTCACCATATGGGGTAGACTCTTAAGGATCCAGTCTATGCTAGGTTGTTCTATGGAGCTTTCACACAGAGCAAGTCTATGTTAAGCTATTCCACAGTGCTCTCAAGAAGATGGAAGGAAGATGGGGTTTTATATACAGAGAAATCTAGGGGTAGTTCAGAGGAGGAGCCTGGGGAGGGTCTTCAGGAGGAGCCAATGAGGTCTGACTCCAGCAATGAGTTTGGGGAGGGACTTCAAGTGGAATTAATGAGATCAATGCAAGGGTGATTTGATTTTTTTATAGGCAAGGGGTTTCCCAGAGCATGTACCTCAAAGATTCAAGGAGAGCTCAAGGGGGAAAGGGTGGGAGGTGCCAGAGCCTATACCTCATCAATATCAGTTTTCCTGGACTAAATTATCAGTTCTATATTGTTGATGCTCAGACTTTTATGACCAACCCTACTTTTTTTTTAACCAATCTCTCTTTTCTGAATACCAGTCCCACTTCTCTACCTGCCTATTTACAATATCTATCAAGAAGTCCTTTAGGCAGCTCAAACGAAAAATATCTAAAAACAGAATTCTTTATTTTTCTTCCCATACTCTCCCTTCTTTCGAACTCTCCTATTTTATTGAAAGTATCACAATCTTCCCAGTCATCCAGGTTTGAAACTTTGGTATATTCCTTTACTACACACTCTTACTCACCTCAAGTGTCCAAAACACTTGCCAATTCTTGTTATTTCTGTCTTTACAACATCTTTTTTATACATTGTTTTATCCTCATTTACAAAACCCTAGCTCAACTTCACATCTTCTCTCACTTGGACTATTGTAGTTGCCTTCTACTTGTTCTCTCTGTCTTTAGTCTCTCCCCACTCTCTATTCATTCTTCACAGGGATGTCAAAGTTCCTTGAAGAAATATAATACTGTTGGCATTATTTCCTTTCTTTGTATCCCCAGTGTTTAACACAATACTTGTCTCAAAGAAAGCACTTCATAAATGCTGGTAGATTGATTGAATTCATGAAAACAGAATCTATGAGACTTTTTCATAGACACAAGAGATTCATAGCATGTAGCAGGGATTCTCACCACCTGTTATAATGTGTCTTCTATTTAGTAGCTCCTCCAGCAATCCAGGCCAGTGCCACAGAAACACTCAAGCTTTGCTCCCATGAAGACTTCCAAAAGCTAAGGAAGATGATGACAGGACAGGTGCTATGTATGCTCTTTCCACCAGGGTAAAGGGGAGAAAGAATTGGTAACTCACCTAACTATATAAATATATGATGCTGTGGTGGGAAGAGGATCTTTTCTGCAGCTTCCTTAATAATTGTGAGACATCAAAGAGCAAAATCTTTTCAGTTCTCACTCCAGAGTTCTTTATCCTCTTTTCTTCAGTTGCTAAGCAAAGTTCACATTGTTGTCTAAAACCTTTCAATGAACTCCAGTAACCCACTCTGATTTTCAATACTTCCTTCTTCTATTCCCTATGTCCAACACAATTTCCATTTAAGACAGTATTTGCATGATGACATCGCATAAAGGCTGAGGAAGAAGGCTACCCTACTCTCATCTGAGTCTCTTTTCTTTGTCTTTGAACTGGAAGTGGGTGGGGAAGAATAATTCACATTTCTATTTACTCCCTACAGATATACCCAGTGATGGAGAAAGAAATCCGTACTCGTCGGGCTCTTATCATCTGTAACGTAAAGTTTGACTGGCTCCCTGAGCGGAAAGGGGCTGAATATGACATCAAAGGCATGCATGAGCTTCTTGAGGGCCTGGATTACAGGGTAGATGTTAAAAAGAACCTCACACCTTTGGTAAGCACAGAGGCAAGCCCTTTCCCATTCCAAAGGTGATAGAAAATTTCTATGCTAGGCAATGCAGAAGTTTCATTCCAAGGGCCAAGAGAACTTAGATTTGTCCCAAGAGAGTTCAGCACCATTTGACACACCATTTCACAGCAAGAACGTACTAAATCTTTACTGTGGATAGGCTTTTGTGGACTTGATGAGACAACTTTCAACCCCTGATAGTTCCCTAAAGATATTGATTTTGGAATGTTTCTGTGCTTCGTTTAAAATATAACTTAAACCCTCCTTTCAATTCAAATCATCCATTTTGCCCCTAAGATATAGCTGTTCCCCTGAATGTACACATTGCCAGTTTTTTTGACTATACATTCTGGGTCAGCCAATCTAGACTTTCTTTTAGGAAATGGAATCAGTGCTGCAGCAGTTTGCCTCCTACCCAGAGCACCAGACTTCTGATAGTACTTTTCTGGTGCTCATGTCTCATGGCATGCCTGGTGGCATCTGTGGGAAGGATTACAGAAAGAAATTCCCTCGGATTCTACCTGTTGACAGGATCTTCCAAATTTTCAACACTTCCAACTGTCCCAGTTTGAGGAACAAGCCCAAGATCATCATCATTCAGGCTTGCCGAGGGAGTGAGTATGGATTGGGATTAATCCAGAGTATAATCATTCAGGGCCCTTCATTTTCTTTAATATAATCTACACATCTCAATTTTCATAGGCTTCTGCTGGGATGGAAAAATATGCAATGTTCCCAATAGATATACTTTATTATGGAAATTCCTTGAGTGGCCTGATGCTCATCCTGGTAATAGGTCCGGCAAATTAGGAAGAAGTTGCCTTGATTATTTGAAATGTCCCCATGTAGCATTCCTTGGGAAGGAGTCTCATCCCATTCTGTCATCTTGGCAATCTAAACAGTCAGGAGAGATGGTATGGCTTAATGGAGAGAGTAGTAGACCTGGATTCAGGAAGTCTTTGGTTTAAATTAAGTGGAAAGATCAATGAATTTGGGAAAAGAGAACCTAGATTCAAATCAACCTCTATATAATACCATCTCATTTAGGAAATGGTTGTAACTTCTAAGGCAGAATTGAGTTTACTCTTGTAGTATCAGGGAAAGAGTTCTGACTCTGGAGTCAAAGGACTTGGGTCTAAATCCTGCCTCTGATACTTTGTGACTGTGGGCATGTCACATAAACTTTCTAAGTCCCACTTACTTTCAGTTTTAAAATAAATGTGTTGGACTAAACTGTCTCTGAGTTCCTATAAATCTAGCCTTTGACACTGATACAGTTTCTTATTCTATAAAATTGAAGAGATGTAGCACCTGATGTGGACTTCAAATAGGTAATATATGTAAAATATTTTGTAATGCTCAAAGTGCTGTAGAAATGTTAGTATTAGTATGATCTTGAGAAAAGTCATATCAACTGTAGAAGAAAAGAATTCTAAAAGGTGTGTTTGTGAGAGAGAGACAGAAACAGAGAGATAGAGGAAGAGAGAGAAGTTATATGAATGTTAGTGCCCAATGTTAGTTCAACATTTGAGGATGCTTATCTCTGCTCAATGGATGTTAATCCCAAATCTCATGTTTCTGCAGACAATCTAGGGGTTGTTTGGGTCACTGATTCTGCAACACCCTCTGCAGACAGGTGGACCCATGACCTAGTCAACTTTGAAAATTATGCTCTCCAGAAGGCCCATGTGGAGAAGGACTTCATTGCCTTCTACTCTTGCACTCCAGGTAAGTGGCTTCCTGGGCAAGAATTTTGTAATGAACTCCTCCCAATGAACAATCTCCACTCATCTAGTACAAAATGGGTCAAGAAGCCATGTTTGTTAGGGATTTGGTAGAGGATCATATGATGACTGCAGCATTTTGGGTTTCTCTAGTCCTTTTCCAGAAAACCTCATTGGTTCTTTCCAGTTAAATTTTCTGTACATTTTTCTTCAGCCACCGATTTCATACATATTATTTTATTGTCATTCAGTAAGGCTGACTTACTCAGAATTTAGTGTTTGCAAAATACTGTCCTATATGGCAAAGCATCTTAAACCTAAAACAGTTTGCAATTTGTGTAGGCAAAAAAATATAGACATCAGCAACTTAAAAACACAAGCAAGATGGCAATTTTGGAAAGAAAAATTGTGTTTAGAGTATATTGATTAAGAAGAAAAGCAAAAAATATCACGATCAAATGGGATTATAGAAGTATTCCTCTAAGAACCATTGAAGATTATAGGGGGTATGGCTTGCTATGGAGACAAAGGGGGAAGAAGTTATAGGCACATGTGCCAAGGTTGCTATATTTCCTAGCATCTTATTCCCAAACATATTCTTCTGGAGAACAGAGTGCCTCTTTTGAGAAAGAGGAAACAGTGATTTGTAGGGGGAAAAGGCCAATAGGAAAGATATATTATTGAAGAAGTTATCCTTGTGGCAAGAAGAACTAGTCTAATGTCATTTATTCATTCATTCATTTACCATTTATTAAGAATATACTGTAGGTAGGATATTACATCTTTTTCTAGAAGTTGCATCTTTGCTTCTCTTTCAATATGACAGGGACAAAAGGTGCCTAGCTTAAAGAACCAATGCCAACTTAATTTAGGTCCTCATTATTTCTAGTTTGGACTATTGTAATGAGTTCTTAATTCCCTCCACTTTCTCTCTTTCCAATCCATCTTTTACATAGCTGCCAAAAGGATCTTCTCAAGGTACAGATCTGAAATTGTGTCATTTCCATGCTCAGAAATCTCCAATTGCTCCTCATTTTATCCCTGGTACCCAGCACAGTATCTTACAAATACCCAGGACTTAATCAATGGATGCTTAATTGAATTTCCCAAAAGGCAAAAGATATTGGCCTTTAGCCTTGCCTTTAAGGCCCTCCAAGATGTTTGCCCCACCATGCCTCCATCTGTCATTTTATCTGGTAGCTAAACTAAACAAATAATACCTTGATTTCATCCTTCATCCTTTCCTCTACTTCCACTGTTGAAACACTTATATTCTTTCAGAACTCCCTTTAAGTGGCATTTTTTTCTGGGAAACATTTTTCAATTCCCTTTCCTGAGATTCTCTCCCTTTATAGCAATTTTACTGAATCTCTTCTTTACCCTTATTACAATTCTACCTTTTTACCTACATAAGTATATTTGTGTCACTCTTCTCTTTTGGATTATAAATGCCTTCAAGAGAGGAAATGTGTTATTTTTCATCTTTGAAATGCCTTGTATATATCAGATGTCTAATACCTGGAAAATTGAATTTAATTTCCAGATAATGTGTCTTGGAGAAACCCCCACATGGGCTCTCTCTTCATCATCCAATTAATTCATTACTTCAAAAAGTATGCTTGGTGTTGTCATCTGTATGATATTTTTCACAAGGTAAGATAATCAACACATCATAGGCCTTTATCCCAGCACTTTACAAGCCCATTTCTGTCCATCTCTCTCCATTTTGCCCTTCTGTCTTGTTAAGCTATGAAGGTCTGGAAGGTCAGAATCAGTCTGCCCTGTCATAAATCACAATAGGGGCAATCAGTTCTTCGTATTCTCTTCCTGCCCTCTAGCAACATACATCAGTGGTTACCACTTTCGGGCAAAAACCTAGGATTACTTCATCTCCTCTCTTCTCCTGTCTGACTAGCAAATAGGAAGGGAGATTTGCTTGCTATCATATTTTCCTTAGTTCTGGTACACATGAATATTTCATTTTTTTCTCAGAAACACATCTCTTTGTTTAGGTCCAAAAGTCGTTTGAGCAACCAGAGTTGACTGTACAAATGCCCACCATTGAAAGAGCAACATTAACAAAGGATTTCTATCTTTTCCCAGGCAATTAAATTAGTAAGTATCAGCAACAATGGCTGTTATCAGCTCAGGTAAATTACACTAATGCAGAAGGGATAAAATTCCCCATCTCTGGGTCTAATTTGGCTAACAGAAAAAGTACAAAATGATAGTTCTTTTAGTGAATAATGCAGAACTCTCTTGAATTTTTTTTAATCTTTCATTTCCTTGCCTTGATTGTATAAATGGAGAAAGGGACAAGCAGGGTAATAGAAACCTAGCCAGAGAATTCTCTTGTCCTGGTTTATAAATAGTGCCTCAGAGTTCTTCCCTGGTTTTGTTCTTGAATATAACCACATTGATGAGAATGCATTAGAAAGACCATTTTTAGGATTGAAGATTGACTTATTATACCATTACTAAGGAGTCAGTTTTACCTTTTATTATATTAATATTATAATATAATATATATAACTATATATTATATTATATCGTATAATTATATATTATATTATATAATAATATTATATATATATTATATATATATATATATTTTTTATTATATCTCTGTTCCAAAATTGAACCCCATAGCATTTCAGTCCAAGGACATTCCTCTGTGAGAGCATCTTGAGATAGAACTTGTTGTTATTGGTAGGCTTCCAATTCAGAATATTCTGGGTCTTTCTTCCCATTAGTTTGATTAGTAGATATTGGGGGATATCCAGACATCATGCTTTTCTGTCCTTCACTCTAGGGCTTGGGCCTGGACTAAAAATGAACTGTGACCATTACCTTTTCTCATATTGTACTTCTCTCTCTCTTTTCTCTAGGAAGTCATAGGTGATACAACACTTATATACCTTTGTCTCCTGGAAGGATGTTTTTATCCTGGAAATTGTAGATGTTAGTGTGTGATTTTTCCTTAAACAGTTCAATAAATACAAAATCAATAATTTGTCAGCCTTTTGGGTTCTTTACTGGGCAAAAGAATTTCATTCAGGATAGATTTCCAGGAGTGCTCAGTAGTTTTCTGAACAGGACTAGGAAGTATAGAATATTCTAGCTTTCCCAATACAATGCTGTTGAATTTGTTTAGTAAGTGTTTTTGAGAAGCTGTTCCCTGCTAAGACCCTTGTTATGAACTGTGGGAGATACAAGAGGAATGGAAAACTTAGTCCCTGCCTTTTATGAGTTTATACTTTTGTAGAAGATATAGAATATAGCCACAAAACTACATAAAGAAGGTTATGAAATCCTTCCTCTGCTATGCACCACTTCATAGTCTATCTAATTTCAATTCTCTCATTTTACAGATGAAGAGAAAATTATTTGCTCAGGGTCACACAGTAACAACCTCTCTGGTATATTTTTTCTTCATCTCTTACCCTAGAGCAGCGGTTCTCAACCTGTGGGTTACGTTCAATTTGTAACAATGAAAAGACATCCTGTATATCAGATATTTACATTATGATTCATAACAGTAGCAAAATTACAGTTATGAAGTAGCAATAAAAATAATTTTATGGTTGGGGGTCACCACAACATGAGGAACAGTATTAAAGAGTCGTGGCATTCAGAAGGTTGAGAACCACTGCCTTAGAGGTTTCAAATTGTTGATCTCCAAAGTCCCTTTCACGTCTTCTTTATGCTCAGAAGTGCTTATGTACACAGTATAGTAAATTCACTACATGCAGTACTGTGTGCCTAGCACATGTAAGTCTTTTAGAAAAGCTTGTTGTTAATGAGTCCCTAATAGCTTCCTCAAAACAACCCTATGTATCAGGTTCTATGATTATTCCCATTTACTAGTGAGAAAATGAGGAATCATTCTCCCCTATTTATGGAGCAACCCTTTTAAGGAATATCTTATGATTTATTCTCCTAATTACTATAGGAAATAGCAAACAGGAAGATGACAGAAGAAATAGGATGAAAGATAAATGCATATGAAAAAGAAGATAATTGATAACAAGAAGTCAGGAAACACAACTCTGGTTTTGGTTGGGATTTTGTTTGTTTGTTATTTGTTTTTTCAATTTTCTCTGCCAAGGAGAATGATCCTCAGAATGTAAAAGATTACACAAACATGGTCAAAAGGAATTTGAAATGCAAAATAAATGAGAAGATAAGATTATTTGGTTGTCTTTGATAAATTCAGTTCAGCAGTTTCTGAAGAATTATTGTACATAACAGTATAATGAAAGAAATGGTGGGTATGATTGTTGAGCTGCTGTGAGCAATCTTTGAAAAGTCACGTGGAACAAGAGAAGGGTGATTCTTTTACTTCTCAAAAGAGGAGATTTTGAGATATGAACTGGTGACTATGATTTTTATCACTGCTAACATTCTAGAATTCATTAAAAGGAAGGTTTTAAAAATATGAAAAACAAATACTCATTACTGGGAACGAACTTCATAAAGAATAGGTATTGGCAAATGACTACCCTGATTTCCATTATTCATAGGGTTAGTAGACTGATACATCTAGTAGACTTAGTATGTTGAAAGAAAATACCCAGCTATTGGCAAAGCATTTAACAATTTTCATTGTGGACAACATGGAAAGATGTAGCAAAGCAGTATGTAAAATTAGATGCGTTCAGAACTGATAGAATGATTCTGCAAATGGTTATAAGGAAAAGGGACAAGTATTGAACTTTCATTAGGCAAACTATGAAACTCAAATGGTTATAATTCAAAGGAAAACATCCACTCAAAATTCAAGTTAAAATGGTTACAATAGGGGCAGCTAGGTGGTGCAGTGCATAGAGAACCGGCCCTGGAGTCAGGAGTACCTGAGTTCAAATCTGGCCTCAGACACTTAACACAAAAAACTAGCCGTGTGACCCTGGGCAAGTCACTTAACCCCAACTGCCCTCCAAAAAAAAAAAACAAAAAAAAAAGGGTTACAATAAATTCTGCTTAGTCTCTTAACCCTTTTTGTTTTAGTTTTGTAATTCATAAAATGAACTAGAGAAGGAGATGGCAAACCACTCCAGTGTCTTTACCAAGAAAACCCTAAAAGGGGTTACGAAGAGCCTGACACAACAGAAAAATGACCAAACAACAACAAAAATTCTATGTGACACAAATGTTTCTACCAAAGAAGGAAAACTCTCCAAATGTGTGATGCAGCCTCAGGCTCAGTATACAGTAAATACAGTACACAATAAATAATAAACAAATCTACTGCCCCATAAGGGCTTTGTCCATCATTTAGCCTTACTTCTTTAGCATGCAAGGTCACACAGATAGAAATTGGAATATTTGGGACTAAATCCATATCTTCTGATATCAAATCCAGGTCCTTTCTCTTGTGTTACTTTTATACCCTCATCACCATCCTGAAATAATAAGAGATTTCCCTCTTGCTCACATGTCACAAATTTATCCCTAATGATAAGCCAGGGCAGCAAGAGGGGAATCTTTGATTGTTCTACAACCTTCCAGAGTTGAAATCAAACAGATTTTCTCAGTACACCATTCTAATGTAAGTAAAATTCTTCTCATTATTTCCTACATCTTTCTGTCACATAAGTCCTTTTGGAAATCTTCTATTCACTGTCTTGTAAACACAGTATGTTTTAAAGCATCCTCTTCATGAATTTAATTGCTCGGTGTTATAAGGAATGAATTAGAAAGTAGTATTTCATTATCTTCCAAAAGAAAGGAATAACTTAGATAGGTTCTGTTGAGAAAGTCCTGAACAATTGCTCCTTATACCTTCTGGATTTGTCTATGTATGAGCTACAGTAGGAGGAAGTAATGACATTAACAAAAGCAACAATGACAATACTTGCTCCTATTGATTTCATAGAACTTCCCTTAGCTCTAACCTATGAGTTAGGTAGTTTCATATAAACATGCTAAATTTACACATACCCACGTGTCAGAGTCTCTCTGGTCACAAAAGGCCCAGATATCCTTTGGGAAATTTTCTCTTTCTTTTGATTCATAGTTCCCACCAAAGAAGCTTGAAAAAAGTAAGCATGGTCCTATCTAATATACTGAGATGTATTTTCCACTTGCAGAATACATTTCAGTGTGTGTGTGTGTGTGTGTGTGTGTGTGCGTGTGTGTGTGTGTGTGTGTGTGTGTGTTTTATGGGGGGAGGATGGGGAAAGTAAAAGTGGAGTCCAGAGCTATGAATTCTCCAAACTAGGAAATTCCTCCTTATGGCAACTCCAGAAAGAAAAAAAAAACATTGATAAAATGTTTCTGAAAAAAAACTACACAGAAATTTTTTTTAAAGTTCAGAGAGAGACTTGAACAAATAGACAAAATTTGTCACTATCTTGTTAAATCTAATAAATACTTTAAAAAATCCAGGGCAGCTAGGTGGCACAGTGAATAGAGCACCAGCCCTGGAGTCAGCAGGACCTGAATTCAAATCCAGCCTCAGACACAACACTTACTGTGTGACCTTGGGCAAGTCACTTAAACCCAACTGCCTTGCCTTCCCCCCTTCAAAAACAAAAAAAATTCTGCATGACAGAAATGCATAGTTTTATGTGCAATTCTCTTTTTGTTCTTTATATATTGAAGTGTTTAGGTTTATTGGTGGCTAAGTCTATAATATAACATAAAGTAATAAAAAAACACTCATTAAGTAAAGAGTGTGTGGTGGGGACTGACAGAAGGGAGGTCAGATCAGGGAGGTAGTAGACAGAATCAAAATACTGGTGAAGAGGGAAAGGGGGAAAAGAGAACAAGTGGGAGAAAGCAGGATGGAGGGAAATAAACAGGTAGTAATCATAACTGTGAATGTGAAGGGGATGAACACAAAACAGAAACAGATAACAGAGTGGATCAAAAGTGAGAATTTTGTCATGTGTTGTTTACAAGAAATACATTTGTAGCACAGAGATAGTATGCTTCAACTGAAGTAAAAATAAATAAATAAAATGGAGGGGTAACAATCCTGATCTCAGACAAAGCAAAAGTAAAAATAGATCTAATTAAAAGT
>JAQQSW010004981.1:0-14311 GCA_028646575.1 Pseudocheirus occidentalis | reverse complement strand
GAAGCTCAAAACCAAACATGTTAAATTGTCTCCTCCCTCAAATGGATAATTAGAAAAAGGATGATTTGTCTATTAGGTCAGTTAAAGAAGTCCTATTCCTGCAATGCTCCTAAGTAGTCCCTTTTCTAAATACCAACCATAATAGGTGGCTGATGATGGAGATTGCAACAGATCTCTCCTAAGGATTCAAAGTTCCAAACAGTGCCATCCCAGAGATAGCCAGCAGAGTGACAAGGGAGTTCAATGACCCAAATGCTGATAAAGGCACAAGGAGAGGAATCATGGGTGACTTTTAGTGCCATTTTCATTTAACAAGCCATTAGTAGAATAGCTCAAAGACTCCTGATTTTCATCACCCCAAGATGTTTAAATCAACTGTAGGAAGACATGATTAGCAGGCTGGTGGTATCCCTTCTGGCAGAGATTTTCTAGGGAGCCCCAGCCAGACCCCAGCATGGTCTTGCTGGAGTAACCTATGGCTGAGGGGTGTACCGCTGGTATTTCTTGCCTGAAAGGAGCTCTTTGGTGAAGATGCCTTTAAGAAACAGGTTTTTAGCCTCCTCTTCAGAGACAGTTGGAACAACTATCCCCACATTTCCAGTCAACAGGAGTAGCAACCTTCTTGACTGCTGTCAACTTAAGGGAATCAATCACTCTGAGGATCTCATCAAAGTTCCTGCCAGTAGTTGCTGGGTAGAAGATAGACAGCTTTAACTTCTTATCTGGGCCAAAAATAAATACCACAAGAGCTGTCAGAGGCATGCCCTGCGCATCCTGTTCATCTGGGTCTAACACGCCCAACTTGACGGAAGGATCTCGTTTGCGGTCATCAATGATGGAAGAGGCAGCTTCTCTGTGGGCTCCTCTCCATTGTATGCATTGATATCCTTACTCCAGGAAAAGTGGTCTTGGACAGAATCAAGAGAAAGGGTGATCATCTTAACATTCCGCTTCGCAAACTCTGGGGTCAGCTTTGCAGCATGGCCCAGTTCTGTTGTGCACACTGGAGTAAAATCCCAAGGATGGGAGAAGAGAATACCCCATGAGTCTCCCAGGAAGTCGTGGAAACGGATGCGGCCGATCGTGGTGTCCGCCTCGAAGTTGGGGGCCTCGTCTCCAAGCAGCAGACCTCCAGGCATGGCGGAGGCTAGGGGCAGGAGGATGACCTGGCAGCGCAAGAGGAGGAGCAGCAGCCAACGTGGAAGCTCGTTGGAGCTGTACCTTTATTTTTTTAAGTTTATTTTTTTGTTTTGAACATTCACTTCCATAAGTTTTAAATATTCTGCCTTTTCTTCTCCTCCTCCCTCCCCAAGACAGCATGCAATCTGATAGAGCCTCTACATCTACATTACTATTGAACATATTATATAGAAGGATTAGAATGAATAATTCTTGTCTTTATGATAATTCTGTTAAATATGAAAGGAGTAGCGGGCCAGCAAGTAATCAAGAAATTGGGTGAAAAAGGTATTGTATCTGTTTTCTATTAAAAGCAAAAAAAAAAAAGCCTCCTCTCTAAGTACTCAGATAATATTTGCTAATTATTCACGCTTTTGGAATGTTTAAGATGAGTTTGTTTCTGGAAGGGTTGCAGAGTTTTGGCTGGAATTCTGTTCATGACTATAAAACGAAATGTTCCCCTCCTCCAATTCCCACAATTGAATGTCAGATTGGATGCATCCTTTGCGCTTACATAGCCCTCCAGGCAACATCTGTTATTAAACCATAGAGAGTCACCAGGGATACTAGTGAGCAAGTGGGAAATTAGGGTTCCTGAGTGAAGAGAAGTTGGTAAATCTATAAAACTCTGGATTATATTACTCATGGGCCATCTCACTCCTTTAAATTATCCCGATTAACCAAGAGAATCAGAGGATTCCTGCCATATTCCGTATGCCTTGATGTACTTTAATTGAATTACAGTCAGGACTTTTTGTCTTTTCTTCCTTTAACAAGTGTTTTCTCCTGATACCCTGCACTATCGATTTTAAGGGAAAGGGGGACTTGATCAATGAGGTGACAGTTCTAACCTAAAAATGATTAGGACAGGAACTTTAGTAATGACGTACTAACCTCAGAAGCTCAGCTTTCAGGTACTTATCTAGACCTCCTGCCTTTTCAATATTGGGAGGCAATCCTGGGAGAACTGACTTTTTGTGCCATCTTTGGTGATACATGCTTCTTGTCAGGCCAGAAATTCTGTAAGAGCCTCTTTTTTTCAAGATTTTAGCCGAAGGGCTCTAACCTTTTAAAGTGCCCAGGCATGAAAATAAAAATAAAGCAGTCATACCTGGCAGATGAAGGCGATATTAAGTGTGCTCAGACTTGAGAAATCAATCTGTTTTGTTAAGATTCGAATTTGTGCAGAGGACAAATCGTTAATTTGTGATGAGTTTGGCTATTAGAAAATATACTTTTCTTTACTTATAGAACTCAGTAATATGTAGAGTTTAATCATATCTGTTGTATGTCCTACCTGGTTATAAATTTGCAAATTCTGGGTACATACACACATATACATTTACATGTATATACATACACATACGCATGTCATCATTATTATTTTTTTTTTCTTTTTGGAGAGGGGAAGGCAGGGCAATTGGGGTTAAGTGACTTGCCCAAGGTCACATGGCTAGTAAGTGTTCAGTGTCTGAGGCTAGGTTTGAACTCAAGTCCTCCTGACTCCAAGGTTGGTGCTCTATTCACAGGGCCACCTAGCTGCCCTGATGTCATCATTCTTATATGGGTATATGCAAACTTTTGAAAGATTTGTGATTTTGTCAGTGAAGATAATTCCTTATGGAGGATTTCATGTAATCTAAACAGACTGTAATCTCTCTACTATCTGGTAGATAAATGCTAGGCAGCTGGCTGAGGTATAGAGAGTTTAAGGGACTTGTCCAGAGTCACATATCTAGGCAATGTCAATCATCTCTTCTGAATCCCAGTTTTCTTCACTGTTATATTCAAGCTCTGGCATCACAATGCCTCTACTTTTGTTGTTGTTCAGTCATTTTAATCATGTTGCCTCTTCATGACCCCTTGTAGGATTCTCTTGGCAAAGATACTGGAGTGGTTTGCCGTCTCCTCCAGATCATTTTGCAGATGAAGAAACTGAGGCAAATAGAGTTAGTGACTTGCTTAGGGTCACACAGCTAGTAAGTGTCTGAGACCAGGTTTAAAATCAGGTCTTCCTGACTCTAGGGTCAGCATTGTACCCACTGAGCCAATTAGTTGTCCGTCTTTTAGGTGTATATTATTCTTAAATGCCATCAAGAAATAAATTCACTTTTGGATTACCTATGGCTTAATAGAACAATGTAAATAACCATTAGTTACATTATTTAGTGAATCTATTCAGCACTAACACCCTATAGGACATTTGGGGTTAGGAAATCTGTTACTAAGAATTCTGGATCCAAGACCAAATCGGTTGAATGAGTGATGGCAACCTGATGAGTGCGCCAATGAGGCAGGGCACATACGGGAGAGCAAGGAATGAAGACACGAGCCAGGCGGGATCGGTAGGTCAAAGTAGTCTGTTTACTTGTCTGAGGGTCAAGGTTTATATACTAAGCACAAAGCCATCACTTCCTTTATTCTCATGAGAAAATGCTTAACTCGCAGGGGTAACTTCCTTGTACTTTGTCCGCTTGCGCACATGCGGTGTGAGGTCATTTCTCGGTTATCACATTCTGTACCCTTGCAAGTCACAGAAGGATGGTGAGCCAATATCTTGAGAAACAACATAGCCGTTATGGGGAGTGGAGTCTAGGGAAAACCTGGCCCAGACTCTTCCCGTGCCTGGATTGTCTCAGTACTGACCCTCTACAGCAGCCATAGGACTGGATTAAGAAAACCAGGAGTGAAGGCAGTGGTTGACCATGTGGGAGACAGTTCACCCTTCCCCTCAGAATGTGCCAGTCAGAGTACCATCCTTATACCTTTGGGATACAAAATCCCGGAATGGTTATTTGCTGTTTGCATATCACAACAAAGCCCCAATTAGTATAAAACTCCTCTTAACTGGTTGCATTATATGAATTTGTGTCTAATATTTCTACTGGGCTGGAATCAGTTACCATATTTTACATGATAACAACACTGTAAAGTACAAGTTTGAATACAGAAGACCATTTCTGGGGTACATTACTCATACAATTAAGGACCTGGCTGTATTTTAGTATATCTGTTGTAAATGTGGATATACAGACCCCATATTAAAGGATTATCTCTGTATTGTACAAATGAGATAGTTTTTTTAGAACTGTTCAATGTTGTCCTTACTATATACTGGAAATCATAATATTCCTTTCACTGATAATTTTGCTTATTTTTTAGTTATGAATAGTTGAGAACATGACTGTTAGAACTTAAAAGCCTTAATAATTCTGAAATTTTATTTATTTTCTGTTAAGATAATAGAAATGTGTAGTGTACCACACAGTATTCTTGAATCTTGACAGAGTTAATGAATACTCCTAAATGCCTAATTTATCACTACAAAGATTTAGGTTCATCAAATTAAAAAAAAATATAGCCCATATGACTTATGTCTTGTAGTATAGCAGATTCAAAGGGGAAGATATAACCTTGTGATTCAGACACTTCTCCTTAAAGCAAAAAGCAAAAAAAAAAAATGCCCTAGGATAGATATCTATTAAATAGACATTTCCCATAAATAAATTCTAGTAGTGCTAAGAAAGACCTGTTTCTGAGTTTTAATAAAGACGCTTACATGAACAGTTGAGATTCTGCCAAGGAGCTGTCCGGGATAATATCATTTCAAAAATAGGAATTTTTTTTGAGTATTATTTAGATATTTCATTGATGAAAACTGAATACTTGAAACTGCAGGCAGCAGAATGCCTCAGGCAATCAAGCATATCAAAATATAGTGCATGGAGAGACTTTTACTACTCCTGCTATTTAAAGACCTATTTTCATGAGCTTATTAGCTACTAGTGATCCCGAAGGAGAAATACAATTAAAACTTAATCATACCAAGAGCTGGGATTCTTCTGATTCAGCGAACTTGTAATCTTTTATATTTAGTAGTTTACTTGTAAATGTCTGAATCCCAAGAATGAGAGTCATATAAATGAGCTTCATTCCACAGGAATACAACTCCTTTGAACTCACATCACATAATTTACCTTTTTCTGTGTGTACTTCACTGTATCCTGTTTATGCATCTTTAAAGCTTTTTAGAAATTTGAAATGGCCACGTCTCTATTTTCATACATAAAAGCAGCTTCCATGCCCCTGTAAGTCTCATGTTGCACCATTCCTTAGATCCTAGATATGAAATATAATCCATATAAAAAAAGATGATGCTGAAGAATTTGAACCCACATTAGCAAAAGTCAAGTAAAGAGTTTAGAGATATTTAAAAAGCCACACTGGCATGCCTAGGGCGGAAGAGGAAGATTCTATTACTCTGAAACCCTGAGAATGCTACACTATTTCATTTACAAATATTGATCCCTGTTCTCCCCCCCTCGAAACCCCCCATGGTGGGATGGATCAGGCTCCCTTAAATACATGCTGTCTTGGCAGATTTCCTTGTGTGTCAGGGTGGGAGGAGAGAATCATCAATTGTCATTTCATCTCAATCATAAGCAGAGCAGCAAGCCCCCCATTAATATGGCTCTACTCATGCTCTGTCCTGTTGTGTGGCCCCAGAAGGAAGCATGATCTGACAATCATTCCAAAAATGGCTGGGGGTCTTGGACCATTAATATTTCTACAGTAACACCGTATCGCCCTGGTTCATCTTTCATGCACTACCTTTGAAGTACCATTCAAAAAAATCTGCATTTCTGACAGCTGGCAGTTAGAGAAGCTGCCCCAAGTTTGAGAAAGGAATTCATTGAGGAGAAGATGGAAGTTTTTGTTCCCTACCTTCTCTTAGAGGCCATATCAGCGCAAAGGGCAGGATTCCACTGGCTTTGTAGTTAATTTTTAGAATTGTCTGCAATCCTTGGATAAAATTCTCGATGAATTGAGTACACTTCCCCCAAATGCTTATTCGTGAATATTTTTTCATTGCTTTATTTGCCTTTTTACCCTAAGCTCATAAAGTGTGAACTGATATTCCAGAAATGAGAATATTTTTGGATAAAGTTATGCATTTATTTTAAATGAGCTAATATTCTTTATGTTGCCCTTCATAACAAAAGGGCAGAATAATAGGGAATATAGCCCTAGGAGAATCTCCCCCCAGTTGGACATATGTCTTAATAATTTTGATAAAAGTGATGGAAAGAGGAAGGACAGAATTGGTGGTCCAGGAATATGCAAGCATTAAAGCTTCAATTATAAGTCACGTGCTTTACTCAAAGGACTAATTATCTTCCTTTTTGGGTTGAGCAATATCCATTATGGAAAATGATTTTGTTGGGCAGAAACATGAACTCTTTGTATGATATCTATGCTTATAATCTATACCTCCAATTTCTTCTTCTTTTCTATCTTCAATTAAATTTAATTTGATAGGTGTTATTGAACAGGCATTGTTCATATTATGTGAAAGGCATTGTATCATGAGCTAGGGCACATATCAAGGTCTCATATGGCTCTCACTCTCAGGGAGCTTGTAGTTAAGTAGGGGAGATATAGTGATTTATGCTAATAGATATAAAATAATAATGATAATAGATATAATAATAGATAGAAAAGAGAATGAGAGGCAAATTACTTGCAGCTGGTGTGATCAGAGATTTCCTGAAGGATATAGCTTTTGAGATGTATGGGTAGAATTTCTACAGGTAGAGATGGTTACATAAAGAATGTGAATAAAGGAGTATGGCATGGTCAGAGACTAGAATGCAATCCAATCTGATGGGACCAGGGTGCATAAAGGGAAATTACATGAAATAAGATTAAAGAAGTAGATCATCAAGAGCCATACATGCCAGGCTTAGACGTTTAGACTTTATTCTGCAGAGTTGGCAAATATGGCCTACTGCATATTCTTGTATAGCCCTCCAGCTAAGAATGTTTTTAGCTCAGAGATAATACAAAAATAGGTGGCAGGCTAGAATGGGTCCCTGGGCCATAGTTTGCTGATCCCTAAAAATCACTGAAAAGTGTTTTGTTTGGTTTTTGCCACTTCTATAGTTTTGTCATGAAATATTTGAAAAATGTTATTGAAAATTATTTTTCTAATTTTTAAACACTTTGAGTTATAATAGGAATCCCCTAAATTACACAAATGATCATTACAAATATCATAAGACTAGCTATTTTTGTGTGTGCGTGTGTGTGTGTGTGTGTACAGGAGGGAGATAGCTATATCTTTCCAAGGCACAGAAAATAGATGTTTTTCTAGTATATTCTCCCCTTCAGTCTAGGCTTACATCATGTTAATGACAGTACCAGCACGTATATAGTAAGAGCCTTTCTTATAGCTCATACTCATGAAACCGGGGAAAAATCTCCTGCTCATACCATGAATGGAGGCTGTTCCCATGGCAAATCTGCCCAGGGTTATAGTGATGAGATGACAGAATTATCTTCCCTTGCTTCTAGTTATACTTTTCCTCTCCTTTTCATAAATATATATAAATCTGTATGCAAACACTTCCTGAATATCCTAGAAATATGTTTTTGTTTTCCCTTCTACCAATTTTAAGTGGTTATGTTAGGATGTTCCCAATGGCTTTCAGTATTGAGACTATAATCAAACTTCTAAGCATTTGAGTCATTCATATTTTATTTTAACTTTGAAAAACTTAAATAATAAATTACCTGTTTATATGTTTGCATAGCTGTCACATGAAAAATAGAATACATGTAGACAATTACATAAAATCATTCATTTAATGAATGTCTACTGTGAACATTGTGCTATGCTAGATGCTAGGGGAGTTAGTTGGTTGGCTATTATTTTTTTTTTTGGAGGGGGTAAAGAAAGGCAATTGGGGTTAAATGACTTGTCTGAGGTCACACAGCTAGTAAGTGTATCAGGTGTCTGAGGCCGGATTTGAACTCAGGTCCTCCTGACTCCAGAGCTGGTGCTCTACTTATTGCATCACCTAGTTATTCCTCAACTATTGTTTCTTAAGCGCATACCATGTGCCAGACAGTGTGCTAAGTACTGGAAGTATAAAGAAATCAGAAGAAATAACAACAAGAAGACACAAATGTAAACATATACACTCACTTCGTTTTTTTCAAGAAACTCACCTGAAGAAAGTATATATATATGCACACGATAAATTGGGGTAGTGTCAATGGGAAGGCAAAAGACTAAGGAGGACTAGGAAAGTGAGCAATTGGAATTTTATAAATAGGGAATGAAATGAACAGACCTATGCTTTAAGAAGATCAATTTGATGGCTACATAGAATTAGAGATACTGGAATGAAAAGAGACATGAATGGAAGACAGTCTAGCAGTAGTCTAGGTATGAGGTGTTTAGGGCCTGCACCAAGATGGCGGCAGCTTTAAGGAAGATAAAGGGACATCTGTGAGAGATGGTACCAGTATATAAATGACAAGACTTGAGAAAAGCACATCACATTATCTATCCCTTCTCAGTTGGTATCTTTCTTGGAATAATCCTATAAGATAGGCAATGGAAGCATTAATTTGTACATTTTATAGGTGATAAAACTGAGGTTCAATTTCCTCAATTTCTTTACAACTCCACATTGCTAAATGGCAGAAATTGGTCTAAAATACAGTTTTATGTTTCCAAGTCATAAAATTGAATGTTTTGATTATGTATTTTTTACCACCATTATATATTTTTCACCATATATATTTCTTATATACCATAAGAAATAATGGTATATTATTTCTTATAGACAACATAAAATATCTTCCTTGGAGATGCTTTCCTTCTAGGAGGAATATGTATATATTATGGATAAACATAACACAAATTAGACTATTAATCAGTACATTATAGGGGGTGTCAAGAAGTCTAGGATTCCTTTCCTGTTTAAATGCTTACTAGCTGTGGAAGACATTCTGAGCAAATCATTTAACATTTCTGGGCATCAGTTTCCTCATATTCAAAATGAAGGGACTGAACTCAAGGTAAGAAGCCAATCAACAAGCACTAATATTATACTTTCTGTTTATTAGACACTACACTCTCTGTGAATACAATTACAAATAGAAAAAAAAGCCCCTGCCATCAAGGGGGTCATATTCTAATAAGGAAGAAAAATTAGGTTTGTAAACATTGGAGTGCCGGAGAAGGTACATGTGATAAAGTTTGGTAGAGAAATCCTAAGAATCAGGAGTTGGAGTCCAGAGAGAAATGGAGACATTGCTAGTCTTAAAATGCTCAACCAAGCAGAGGAAGGGCAGCATTGGTGCTGCCAAGTGTGAGAAGGTCAGGAGTGAGTGAGCTTCCAGGGAAGTGAGACTTCCATGGCAAGATGGCGAAAGTTCCAAGAAGCAATAATGGAGCCCAGAGAGGAGTGAATGAATGGGTCTAAAGATTGCTCCCAGCTCTAAATCTGTAATCCTTTTATTAGTGCATATGAAAAGTATAACATGCCGAGTATTTAGATGAGGAAAGGTTCGACATCTACTTTGAGGAATCAATTTAATGTGAAACATAGGAGAGTTGGCTTTGAAACAGGGTCCAAGTGATACAGATTGGAGTTTGACAGTGCCAACTCAGTTATAACCTGAGCAAAGCTGTAGAGAAAGGAGAACATGGGTTATGACTGGGGTGTGGATGGAAGATAGTAAGTAAACTATTTTATCTAGAGTACAATACATGTGAAAGAACAGAGACAAGTGTAGAAAAGAAGACTGGATCTTTAGTCAGATTGTAGAGGTCCTAAGAAATAAAACTGAAGAATTTCTTAACTATATTTGATGGTCATTGGATATTTCTGTACAGTTGAGTGATTGTACAGACCTATTTATCAGTAAGGTTAATTTGGTATGAGTGTATAAGACATACTAGAGTGGAGAAAGACTGGGCTCCCTTCTTGTAATGGGAATATAAAGCTCTTTCCTGCCCCTAGCCCCTTTGATTAAGTGGCTTCGAGAATCTTCCCTGATTTGAAAGTATACTCTGCCCCATAATAGCCATAATGTGGTCACATGGAGCCTGTGGCAAGAGGCTTGTTTTTTGGGAATGCCCACACCTTGTTACTTTGTAATTGAATAGTGGGTCAAGAGGGCTGTGACATTCTCTGACCCAGGAGAAGCCTATATACACCCCCTGATGTGAGGTTTCCTTTGGGGCTCACTTTGAGAAGAGTTGTATGATTTGACCAGATGAGACTCTGGGAAGCTGTTGAGCCCCCCAGCTTTGAAAAACCCAGATGTTGATGCTTCCCTCTCTGGTAACTTGAATGGGTAATGGATGTGATGGTCAGATGGTTGGAAGCCCATCTGCTGATGTGTTTCTTCGTCTGCTTGTAACTTGTGTTTGTAACTTGTGCTTGTATTCTCTGCAGTTCAGGGTGCTGACTTTTCCCCCTGAACTAGGTAAATGATATGTTTGTTTGATTAAAGAAAGACTGTTAAGCCATTTTGAGTTGCTTTCCTTTAGCAAATCAGATCTAAGAACCTGTGCTAGCAGCTGCCCTGGGTATGCTAGGGTGCTTGCTGATATACCTCTTAGAAGGGATTATAGTCTGAGGGAGATAATGAGCATATTAACTGGATTTTGAAGAAAAAATGTAATAGAAATGATGGGGAAGTCTATGCAAGTGACATGGCAGTTCACTGGTTTTGTCAATGTCATAGCCCATGGTGATGGAGGTATCCAAAATGGCTGAGGCTGCACATGTGTAAAGCAAGAGGAACAGGGTTAGTACTTGACAGAGACTTAGAAATCAGGAAGAGGCAGAGGTTTAAGGGGAAAGTTGAGAAGTTCGATCATAGGCATATTGAGCTAGGAGTTACTATCAGGATCTTGAGACAGAAATGGCTACGGGTATTTGAAAGGACTGAACTGAAGCTTAGGAATTAGTCCAGAGAAAGAAAATGTAGGCTTGGGAACGGAGAACATAATGATAAAAGAATGAGCCTGATTTTCATGTGAAGATTGCTGAATTCAGCCTTCTTACTTTATCATGAACAAAGAACAGTTTTGAGTTGAATAACAAATGCTTGAATATCACTCTACCATTAAAAGAATGAATTCACGTGCAATATTTAATTCATCCTTTATAAATCCATAAGGTAGTTTGTGTGTTTGTCTCCATTTTACAGATGAGGAAACTGAGGTTCAGCAAGTTGTGCTTTTATCATATAGCTAGTAACCAGCAGAATTGAACCTTGAATTCGGATTTTTCTGCTTCTAAATTCATTCTTTATATTCACTCAGGTCTTGTGTTCATATTTGGGTGGGTCTTGTGGATGTATGAAGCAGCATGCTGCTGTACATGGGTCCTAAACTCAAGAGGACTTGGGTCCAGAGTCTATCTCTGACATCTCCTACTTGCATGACCTTGGACAAGTCACTTAAAGTCTCTGGGTTCCATCATCCTCAACTGAAAAATGTTTGGACTCTGACCTCCAGGGGTAGATCTGTGGTCTCATCCAGTTCTTTCAGTCATCACACCCATTTTCCTTGAAGCATAAGAAATTAATAGAGTACATGGCAATCTTTGCTTCCAGTGGGTAAAAAAAAAGAGGTGGATGTGTTTTTGATGCCTATAAAAAAGGGAGGCTGTTAATCAAATTAAGATGTGTTAAAAGTGTGAAATGATTTGAAGGTCTATCCCACAGTTCATAGATCCTTTATGAGAGGACTGTGTAAAGTGCCTAAAGACAAACAACTCTCTGTGGACGCAGATCTTCCCCTCACTGAAACATGCTGACTGCTGGATGCCTCTCTTTGGTTATGTTTTCTATCCACATGCTCATAATTGCCTTATAATTCCAAAAGCTTGGAAGGGTCACGGTTTTGCAAACATGCTAATTAGCAACTCTTCAACATTGGAGCCTGCTTACCTAAGTAAAAATGATCAACCTCTTTGCACATTTGTGAAACATTCATGCCCAGTCTTTTAGATTCTATTAACTCTCCCTTATAATCACAATCTCTGATTTTTATTTGTGATATAATAAAGCTTGGAAAGTGCTGCTAGGCTGTCTCCAGAAAGACGTATAATTAAAAGGCTTACTAACGCCCTTTGAACTCTTAGCAAATTTAATCAGTCATTTGTTTCCATCACCATATTTTTCTATAACAGTTTCAAAGCAATGTGTCCCATGCTCTTGTGGCATGCTGAGACACACTTGAATTCTGATTTAGTCTTGTCTTTTTTAGCAACTATGATCAGACTTGCTCTTTGTTTGCTAGAGGGCACCATGTCACAAAGATTATATTACTAAAAAAGATGGCAGGCTGCCTTTTTCTGGCCTTGAGACATTTAAATATTACTTAATATTAAGAAATTTGCAAGTAAGCCTTTCAGATCTTACTGCTGAAAAAATATGTAGGCAGTTAATTCAAGGACTACGACTTCTATTCTTCAAGCCTGCCATAATTTTTCAAGTAATATATGACACTATAATTTGTGATGATTCTGGAACATTGGTTTATTCCTGATTTTCCTTGCATTTGAAGCAGAAAGAGGTGAGAAGCAGTAAAGTCCTATTTTGACTTAGCCTGTTCTTTATTTGTACAACTCAGGACATCAAAAAAACAGTCAGGCAATGATCTAGTAATTACGCGTGCCTTCAAATTCACACAATCATGTTTGACCAGTATATAACATGTCCAAGGTGACTCCAGCTACAGGAATATGTGCCTTTTTTTCCGTTTCCTCACCTTTCTGTTTATCATTATGTATGACATGCTTCAGCTATAGCAAACACACATACCAGCCACACCACGTTCAACCTCCTTGGAAGACGGGCTAAACCAGGTTAAAGGTAACTAATGGGCCTCAGACACAGTTGGTGAGTTGGGGGTTGTCTACTCCAAACATGTAAAGGTGTCCTCTGCTGGAACGGGCAAACGAGAATAATTTTTTTTTTCCCAAAGACCAGCTGAAGCAGAAACTGTGGAACTTGGTCAGACATTGAAGACACCAAGGTCATCCACTGTGTCCCATGCCATCACCACCAAACTTTGATGACTCTTGAAGAGAGAATGAGGCTGACAACTTGGTGCAACTTTGCCTCACTTAAATCCAATTCATTCACAAGTCAAGACACCCTCCCATGATGTCATTGGTCCTCTTCAAAAATGAAGGACAAAAAAACATGTGTGATATCCAAAGTATGTGGCAATCTTTGGGAGATATTTATTGGAATTTCCTTGATGCTTGGTCATCCTGCTTTAGCTTTTGTCTCAGTCATCATGTTCTGATCCCAGAATTAGCTATGGTGTGGTTGTGATGTCTGTGAAGGCAGCACTTGGACTTTTGAAGTCAAGCTTCATAGGCTTAAAAAAAACAATGACCGACAGCTTTATAACTGATGTGTCTGACAATGACTTGAGATCTCCAAATATTCTTGTATCCAGCCAACACCACAGTCACTTGATATGAAAAAAAGGCATTCATCAAACATTGCTAATATAATTTCAGAGCTAGAGGGCTACTGTCCCTCTAATGTTACAGATGGCAAAAAAAAAAGACAGAAACTTACGTAGCCAAAATTACTTGTCACAGAAATAATTGCCAATAATATAAAACCGGAACCTGTGTTTCCTACTTGCCATTTCAGGAATCTTCTCCCATATCCTATTGTCTTATTTTTGCTTAGGAGGATATGTGAATAGAAGATTATCGTACTCTATTAACGTTTGGTGTTTGGAATTATTTGATAAATGGGGAACTCTGTGGTATAGTTTTTAGAGTGCCTAGACTTGGAGTTAGCAAGACTGAATTCAGATTCTTTCTCAGACACTTAATAGCTATGGGATCCTTGGCAAATGCCTTAAAATCTCTCCACTTTTTCTGTAAAATGAAGATATTAATCCTCCCTCACGACACTGTTTAGTAAAGTCACAGGGAAAGAAGAACACAGGGTGTGACCATGATTCAGACAAGAATATGCTTGCAAAGTGTTAGAATACTTTAAAGGAGGTAGGGATGCAGACAAAAGTCTGAGCCTGTGGTTTCTTTGATACAGGGAAGTCCTTTGTGAGAAAATTCCCCCTACCATTGTAGATCAACCCCTTCTTTGCATCTTATATCTTTAGAATTGCTTGGAACATAAAGAATTTAAATATTTGTCTAGGGTCACATGGCCAGTTCTGAGTAAGGAAGGAATCGAACCCAGGTTTTCCTGACTTTGAGGTGAGTTCTCACTGCATAATAT
Source organism: Pseudocheirus occidentalis (assembly GCA_028646575.1). NCBI lineage: Eukaryota > Metazoa > Chordata > Mammalia > Diprotodontia > Pseudocheiridae > Pseudocheirus > Pseudocheirus occidentalis. The sequence continues at coordinate 52 of JAQQSW010004981.1, read as the reverse complement.
ATCATGTTGCCTCAATGCAAACTTTAGAATTCTGAATTCTCTGTCTCTGTCT
>JAQQSW010004980.1:0-14311 GCA_028646575.1 Pseudocheirus occidentalis | reverse complement strand
CCCTGCTATCTGCAGGCCGAGGGGTCTGAAGCAGCCCAGTGGAAGCCGCTGCTGCTCCGTTCCTGCTGCTACAGCCACCTCCCGCTGCTTCCTTGCCCTGGGAGCAGTTTGGCCGGACCTGCTCTTCTCCTCCCCAGTTAGCAGACTCTTAACATGAGCTGTGTGACCTTGGGCAAGTCACTTAAGCCCAATTGCCCTGCCTTCACCCCTCAAAAAAAAAAGACTGGAAAGGTAGAGGAAGGGATTAGTTATAAAAGTGTTTGAACTCCCAACAGAGGATTGTATATTTAATCATGGAGGTGACAGTTCAATGTGTGTATGTATAGATGTGTGTGAGAGAGGTGATATGGTCAGACCTGTGCTTCAGGAAGATTGCTGTGGCAACTGAATGGAGGATGCACTGGGGTTGGGAGAGACTTGATGCAGGAGATCAATCAACAGGATATTGCAATAGTCTAGGCTTGATGTGATAAGGACCTGCATTAAGGTTGCAGAATTAGACAAGACTTTGAAAAAGACCAAAGATGGGGAGCGGTGCATTGGGTGTTACCCTGGATAATACTATGGAAGCCTGGAAAGAGAAGTAGTTGTCACATAATAGGAGCTTAATAAATATTTACTGATTGTTTTTTCACCAAATCATGACATCTCAGTTTAGATATAAGGCTAAAAATGAAATGATGTGAACAAAAACAGCTTCTAATCATGGAAATATAAGATGCTATGACTAGGTTTAATGTGTTACCTTCCCCAGGTAAATTTGCTTTTGAATCAGGCCCACACAATAGTCTCCTTTCACTCATAACCCAAAGGCATCAGTACTCGAATGAGGAGAGTCCAGGCACCAGAGAGTTGGTGAGGGGTGTAGAGAAGAAGGAAAGATTCCACAACTCCTTAAATCACAGCTGTGGGTTACTGGCTCCAACCACTCCACAGGCCAGTTTATACCAGGGTTTAGCCTTCTCCCATCTGTGCCCCTGAGGACTGGTGAGTCAGGGATGATTTCAGCCCAAGTCTCTGAGCCCCTCCAAAGGGTCCAGCCCTGCACATTGTTCTCCCTGCCTCCACTACCCCTAGTTCCCTTTCTATGCTCATTCCCCTCTTTTCTGCTCTATTTTAGGCAGGGCTCAGTTGTTCTTGTGATCTGGACACACTCAGAGGAAAAAGCATAATGACCCCATACAGTTATCCCAGTCTCATCAGACAGCCTGGTGTCAAATGAGGAGGCTAACCACTCTCGGCCCCCAAAGTGCCTTCCTGTCACAGTTTGACTGTCTGGTTTGCCAGGAGCTGGCTCGCTGAGGCTCTCAGCTGTTTGTTCTTCCTCTTTATTACGATTCTGGGTGGATTTTTATTTTCTACCAAAGCAAGGCATGAGGCACTGACAGACCAGGATAGCCTTGAAACAGGCCCACCCTTTGCAACCTTCTCCTCCTTCCAAGCTGCCAGGGGAGCTCAAATTCTCTCCTGCAATCTCATACCCACACCCAGCTGCTCTTTCTGCTCCCCATCCCTAGGACTTCTAGACACCTTCACACAGGGCATCTCTGTACTCTGTGCTGAGCTTCCCCAATACATTTCAGATTTTTTTCATACACTTAAAAATAATTCATGACAACTGGATGTTTTTTTCTTAATGAGCTTCTTAATAGATTAGAATTGAGCTCTCTTCCATCTCTCTGATTTCTGTTTGTAAAGATGAGAATAAAATGTGCCCATGCATGCATACATACAAGTGTACGTGTATGTGTGTGTGCACATCCATACAAATAGACACACTCCCCTCCCTCTGTTACTAGAGTGTTAGCTCTTCCCAGCCCTGAGCCAGAAATGTTTTCATTGATGTTCTCTTGCAGACAAAGTAAATGGAAATATTTGATAGAGAAGAAAGGAAGTAGCCATCTAGCTTTCTCTCTTTAAGCTGTTACCCTTATGCATGGAAACATCATACACTAATTCAAAATGAAAAGAAAGACTCCTAAAACTGAATGTTCAGAAACAGCCCCAGTGTGGAAGGAAATCTTGCAGATAGGCCTGGATGGGGTTTTCAGAAGGGTTGCATGCTCACTCTAACCCCAGTCATGATCCTGATTCAGGAGTACTCTTCTCTCTTTCAAGTACATTTTGACTAAGTTTCTTCATCTTGTCCCTTCCTTTGGTATTGGTTGTTGTGTGGCTTTCAATTGCAGCTCCCTAGGATCACCTTAGACCACCCCTCCCAATAGATAGCAGCTAAAGGTATAGGTGAGTTTCACAAATGACCAATCAATTCAGTATTTGAGAGTCTCAGAGAATCATAGGAAGGGACCTTAGAAGGTATCACATCTCATTTTAGAGATGAGGAAAGAGAAACACAGAGAGGTCAAGTAATCTTTATAAAGTCACAAAGCTAGCAAGTATCTGAGGCAGGATTTAAAGCCAGGTCCTCCTATCTCCAAATCCAGTGCTCCATCGAATATACTTCCTGCTTGCATTTTTAAAACATTGGCTGAAACAGAGCAGAAGAACAGAAATTAAGAGTAGAAAGGAAATCAGGGGTAAGGGAATTGGGGAGAAAAATGTGGAGGATTGAATGACATATGGGGGAGTGGGGTAGAGATTACATCTTAAATCAAAAGGCACTTTCTCCATTTCCTACACTTAGATTTCTTTCTACCTCATTGCTTCTCATGGCTTAACAATTCATTTCAATACAAATGCATTAACCAACTACTATGCATGCAGTATTGTGTACTACATTGAGGAAGATGCAAATATTACATAAGAAAACTTTGCCCTCAAAGAGTTTACTTGCTAGTATAGGTTTAAGGAATACACATTAGTAACTTTAGTAATAGGCAGTGATGTATAAGTGCTTTAGAGAGAAGAGGGGAAAGAACTCTCTGACCTTTCCCCCTTGCAAAAAAGCTCAAGGATTCAGCCCAATGAGATTCAGGTGAAAAAAAAGGGATATCCCAAAAGAGCGGAGAGGGGTTTAGCTCCTAGGACACATTATAATTTGTAAACCTGTCCTAATAGAATTTAGATTGGACCCTACAAGGCAAAATTGAATTTAATTCATGATTTATTACTTTAAATGAACCTTGACTTGTTTAATATTCATTGCTAGTAGCAGAGAAAAGCCAAAATCCTTTAATAAACTTGGCCTCAGAATGGTTCAAACTCAGTCCTGGGTCAATCAGTCTTTTTCTTATCTCCCTTAGATAAGAGCCCAAATCACTGTTACTCAGGGAGGTAGCTTACCCCCTGCAGCAGACCTTTACCAGCTTTTTGATAAAATGCCCTTCTGCAGTTCTCTTGAATATTAGAGATACCCAGCAGATGTGATCTCAGCCAGAGTTGGGAGAGGGCTTCTCAGCTCAGGACTCTGACACAGCCAAGGACCCAGTGGGAGTTGCACATCTTCATGGAAAACGTTATAGATTAGGAGTCTAAAATCCTGGGTTCCAGTTAGAACTCTGCCACTAGCTGGGTGTTTGACCTTGGAACTCTGGGCATATCCTCATCTTTAAAAAAATGAGATTGGACTTTGCACTTTCTCAGGACCCTCCCTGGTCGAACATTCGAATTTTCTGATTTCTTTCACTCTAGCTATACTTGAGCACACAGACCCCCATTCTTCAGTATCTATGACAGCTCTTCCTTTGTGTGGAAGCAAATACCTCATGCTATTTCCCTATGTGTCATGTGTGTGAACTCCCAAAGGACAGGGACTTGGTCCTTTCCTTCTTCATTGTAATTATTCACAAGACCGGGTTCACTAGCATCTACACAGTAAACACTGCACATTATTGATGGACTCAAAAGGAATGTGACTTAATCAGGGACTGTCTTTTTGTCTTTCCTGTTTCTCTTCCTTTCCCTCCCAACTGAGTCAATGGCCATTCTTCAGACAACCCAGCAGAACAGAGTTGATGAGATGTGTGTGCTCTGGCCACAGGGTGGCAGCAGCCATTGGCATGGCTAGTGGAAGTTTTTCCACCAGCAGAATGAATCACCTTCTAAAGTAAGTGTTCACCCTGTCCCCTGGTTGTATTTACTGTTTGGCATTGCTTCCTCTGACACACCTGAGCTTCTAAATACAATTTGGGAGAAGATAAGAGGAGCCAACTGTGTTTTGGCAAACGGATGTGATTAAAAGACAAGAGGGGGTTAAGGGGAAAGATTCTACCCTCATGAAAGATTTAAAAGCTGCTAATCCCCTTATACTGGGAGCAGCTTCATGCCTCTGTCAGGCTGGCTGGCCCAGATGCCCCTGGCTGCTATATTAACGCTGCTACAGATTGAAAATGTTCTTTTACTCCTAGAAATCTGGTAGAAATGGCACCTGCTTATCCCCATTCCAAGCCCAGCAAAATACAGCTTTCATCACTTGATAGTGTACATGGACAGCCCATGCAGAGACACAAAAATCAATGGGCATCGATCCCTAAGCCAGGAATTCATAAACTCCTTTAAGGTCATGGATTGATTTTTGACTTTCTGTAAGAGGAAAGAGTGACTCCAGACCTCTCCCTTCACTTCTCCCTCTTCTCTCATCTGCTCAGACATACACACCTGTAAAACAGCCTCCCTCTCCCATGCTCTTTTCTCTTTCACAGGCACCATCAGGAATGATGTGCTCAGAGTTACAAACAAATATTCTACAAAGCTAACACTTTAAATCTTATTATTTATTTAATCTTCAACTTTTGCAGGGGTGGGAGGATTGGGGAAAAGTCAGTGTGAAGAATAATTCTGAAATCATAAAATCTCAGCAATGGAAAAGACCTTGGGGCAGGGGGCATTTAGTACATTCCTTCTCTGACATGTAACTCTAGATAAGACAATGCCTTTCTAGTCTTTAGTTTCTTCATCTATAAAAAGAGATCGACTGGATGACTTCTGATGTCCCTTCAAGTTCTAAGTCTATGATTTCTTTGAAACCACAGGGCTATAATTAGACTAGCTGGGAACTTACCCCAGGGTACCAGATCTATAAGGGCTATTGTCTCCAAGACTATCTTATCATGTCTCACAGTTCTCTGACAGTACTATGCTACAGTGCCATTTCTTCTATCCACCACATTATTGACTCCAAAATCTCACCCAATCATAGGCTACCACCCCATCTGCATGCCTCTCCATTGGCCAGCAGTCAGCCTATAGCACTACAGGCACATTCTCACCTCACCCTGGGACTGAGATGGTTGTTGCTGTACCTTCTCCTTTCCATATCCAACTGGTGATTCAGAAGTACCAGGATCATGGAAACATGGATAAATTCTCTGAGGAACAAAACTATCCCTGCCCCAGCACTAGGAAGACTTTCATGAAAACCACTTGGGGAGCAGTGAAAGAGAAGGCTACTGTGTCATGAAATAGAACCCTAATGCTTTCCTGCACAATTGAGATCCTCCTAAGAAAGTCCCTATTCTGTTTTCTCTCCAAAAAAAATGGTCATCCAATCAGAGGCCTTGGAGGTATCCTTGGGGTCACTGAATGCTCAGCACAAGACAGTATACTGTGGTCTATTCCCCTACTGGGCCTTGTGACCTAAAAGTTTTTATGTGCCCTGCTCCTCATAAGAATTACTAGCTACAATTATGTCGACTGATGGATTCATTCCTTTTACATGAAAAGCCAAATTTAACAGTTTAACCCCTACTTCAGAATATCCAGTGATAAGAAACTCATTCCTTAATGAAGTGCCCTGTTGAATAATTCTACAGCTCTGATTGTTAGAAAATGTTTTTCCTTAGTTGTATCAAAACTTACCTCCAAAAATTCTACCTATTGGTCCTAGTTCTTTCCTAGATTCACAGAGGATAAACACATAAGCCTTCAAATATTTTAAGATATCTGTCATGTTCTTAATTCTTTTTTGTTGGCTAAATACCCCCATCTCCTTCAATAATTTATTAAATGGCATGGATTATATTCTCTTTGCAATTTGGTCAGCCTCCCATTGCCAGATTACTACTTAATTAGCTCCTCTTAAAATATGATACTCAGAACTTAACTCGTAAAGGAAAAAAGTAAGTCCTGACCAGGTCAAAGCATAAGAAATATAAATTCACTTGTCTCACATACTCCACTTCTCTTAATGTTATCTGAAACAGCATCAGTTTGTTGTGTCTATTAGGGAATGTCTATTTATGACACAATCCTAAATAATGAGCTTGTCATCCACTAAAAATGCTATATCATTTTATGTGACCTATTTTCTAATCATCTTTCCTATTCTATATTTTTGTAATTTATTTTAACTAATGAGTAAAACTTTACATTTTTCCACATTAAATTCAAATATGAAATAGGGTCAATGTCTGTTCCCTTCAGTACACAAATAGATTCCACCCTTCAAGCTGGCACCAGTGTCACCTAGTCCCTATGGCCTTTTACAGAAAGTGGGATTTGAGGTGAGTCTTGAAGGAGCTCAGGGATGCCATGAATGAATGAATGAATGAATGAATGAATGAATGATGAATGAAAGAATGAATGAATGGAGGACAGAGTCAAGATGGCAGCTGTAGAAACACTAGAACTCCTCTAGCTCCCCCCAATACCACCTCAAATACCTATAAAATATGACTCTAAACACATTTTAGAGTTCCAGACTCCACAAAAATGAGGGAGTAACAAAGCTTCTGCTGAAGGCAGTCTGGCAGGTGGTCATGGCAGCATGTTGGAAGCAGAGGCCAGCCCCATGCAGTTCCAGCCCCAGGACATCCAGGAGATGCGGCAGCTATAGCATTCAGGAGAGTAGATCATCAACAGCTGTGGTGATTTCCAGAATCGCCAACCCACAAGATCCAAGTTCAAAGTCAATGGAACATGGCTAAACTTGGAGAGGATGGTTCGGACAAACTGCCTCCAGAGCTAGCAGCAGTCTGAAGCAGCAGCCCTGCAGACCCCTTCACGTGGCTGCTTCAGAAGCTCCAGGCCTGAAGATTGCATGGGCGCCGAGGGATCATTCAGAGGCTAAGTGTTCTTGCCTAGAGCTTCCTGGATCAAATCGTGGTCTTGAGTCATGGTCCTGAGGTATGTTTTCAGTGAGCCAAAGCTGGTTGGGGCTGCAAAAAAACCGTGGCCTCCTAAAAGCTCTGGCAGCTGCAAAACCCTCAGCAATTTGAAACAGAGCTCTCCTGTCTGAAAGCAGAGTTTTACTACTGAGCTAAATGACACATAATTGACTGGCAAAACGAGCAGGCAAAGGAAGCAAAGAAAGCCCAGCAATGCAACTTTAGATTCCTTTTTGGGGGACAAAACAGATCAAAGCATGGAATGGGAGGAAGACAACACAGTCAGAACTCCACACCAAAAAGCTTCCAAGAAAAATGCAAACTGGATAGAGGCCATAGACGAGCTTAAAAAGGAATTTGAAAACCAAGTAAGAGAAGTAGAGGAAAAATTGGGGAGAGAAATGAGAATCATGCAAGACAATTATTATAAGAGAGTCAACAACATGACTGAAGAAAATAACACCTTAAAATATAGACTAACTCAAATGGCAAAGGAGACCCAAAAAGTCAATGAGGAGAAGAATGCCTTAAAAAGTTAAATTTGCCATATGGAAAAAGAATCTCAAAAGCTCACTTAAGAGAATAATTCCTTCAGAATTAGAGTGGAGCAAATGGAAGCAAATGACTTTATGAGAAATCAAGATACTATTAAACAAATCCAAACAAATGAAAAAAAATAGAAGGCAATGTGAAATATCTTATTGAAAAAACCACTGACCTGGAAAATAGATCCAGGAGAGATAATTTAAAAATTATTGAACTACCTAAAAGCTATGATCAAAAAAAGAACCTATAAAGCATCCTTCAAGAAATTCTCAAGGAAAAATTGCCCTGATATTTTAGAACCGGAGGGCAAAATAGAACTTGAAATAATTCACTGACCACCTCTTGAAAAAGAAAACTCCTAGGAATGTGATAGCCAGGTTCTCAAGTCCCCAGATGAAACAGAAAATATTACAAGCAGCCAAGAAGGAACAATTTGAATATTGTGGAAGCACAATTAGGATAACCCAGCATCTAGCAGTTTCTACATTAATGGATCAAAGGTCCTAGAATATGATATTCTGGAGACCAAGGGAGCTAGGATTAAAACCAAGAATCACCTATCTGGCAAAATTGAATATAATGTTACAGGGGAAAATATGGTCATTCAATGAGGTTGACGCCTTTCAAGCATTCTTGCTGAAAAAAACCAGTACTGAAAATAAAATTTGACACTCAGATATAAGAGGCATGAGAAGGTAAACGTGGAAAAGAAATCATAAGGAACTTATCAAAGTTGAACTATTTACATGCCAGCATGGAAAAACGATCATTGTAACTTATGGAACTTTTCTCAGTATGAGGATAGGTGAAGGGAATACAACATATATATATATGCATATGAATACATATCTGACTATGTGTATATATGTGTACATAGAGGCCATAGGATCAATTGAATAGAAAGGGAAGATACTTTAAAAGGTGAGATTGTGAGGTGGTAGAGGAATAGAATGAGAGGAGACAGGGAGAGACAAAATGACAAAATGGGGTTAATCATCTCATATAGAAGAGGCAAGGGATACCTGTTATAGTAGAGGGGAAGAACAGGAAGGCAAAAGGGAAAGAGTCAACCATACTCTCATTGAATTTGGCTTAGGAAAAGAATGACATAAACTCTAAACTGGGTATCTTGCCCCAAAGGAGAGTAGGGGAGATGGGGATGAGAAGGGCCATGATGGAAGGGAGGGCAGAGTGGGGGGGGAGGGTTTCTGGAAGCACACACTTCTGTAAAGGGACAGGGACAGGGTAAAGAATAGAATAAGGGGAGGGTGGGATAGGAAGAAGAGACATATAATCAGTCTCTCACAATATGTCCATTGTAGAGATGTTCTGCATAACTACACATGTACAGCCTGTATTGAATTGCTTGTCTTTCCAGTGCGGGTAGGTGATAAGGGAGGAAGGGAAAGAATCTAGAATTTAAAGTTATATATTCAAATGTTAAAATTATATATATATATACATATATGTGTATACATATATATTTATTATTATTAACTACATGCAACTGAGAATTAAGATATACAGGCACTGGGGTAGGTAGATCCATCTTGCTCCATCAGGAAGTCAGAGAGGTAATGGGGAAAGACATAGGAGAGAGCAGATTGGGGGAAGGGTTATACAGTGGGATGGCTCTTTCGGTGTGGTGTATGGGGGAAAGATGGGGAGAAAATTTGTAATTCAAAAATCTCATAGAAATGAATGATGTAAACAAGAAAATAAATAATTTTTTTAAAAAATGAATGAATGAAACATTTAAAAGCTTACTGTGCCATGAAATTAAAAGATGGTTGCTCCTTGGAAGAAAAGCTATGGCAAATCTGGACAGCATACTAAAAAGCAGAGAGGTCACCTTACCAACAAAGATCCATACAGTCAAAGCTATTTTTTTTCCAGTGGCAACTTACGGCTCTGAGAGTTGGACTATGAGGAAAGGTGAGCATCACAGAATCAATACTTTCAAATTGTACGCCAGAGAAGACTTTTGAGAGTCCCTTGAACTTGGACATCAAGGGGATAAAATCAGTCAGTACTTAAAAAGAAATTAACCCAATGAACAAATAGTTGAAGCATATGAACAAACAGTTTTCAGAGAAGAAATCAAAGTTATCCATGGTCATGTGTGGAAAAATACTCTAAATCACAATGATTAGAGAAATACAAATTAAAACTCTGAGGCACAACCACATATCTATCAAATTGGCTACTACGACAATCAACCAGAGAGAACCAGCCTCTGATCTGTAGATGGCCAGAGCCAAATGGAGAAGCCTAGAGACATGAGGGTCAGGATTCAAGCAATAGTTCAATTTCAAAGGAAAGCAAGTAACTTACATGCAAGGAGGGGATCTAGAAAAATGTGCTGGGGCCCCACTCCTAGTGGGGGTACCTGAGGCAGTGTGGCGAGATCTCAGTACTTATGCCAATGGCTATAGAGTTAACTGTGACCCTGACAATGAGGGGTAACAGCAACAATGACACAAGTCTGATTCACAGCAGATCTTTACGACCAGAACTAGAATCAAAGCTTGTCCAGTGCTTGCCTAAGCTCAGAGAACACCTGGTGCTAATCAAAGCAATACAATAATTATGTGATTGTACCAGAGAGTGAGTGCAAAGGATCATTGTTAAGTGAAGCTCAGAGAACAGCTTGCTTGCTGGGCCAAAGCTCTGGTAAACAATTTGTCTCCTTATATCCTGACATGACAAAAAAAGAAGGAAAATGACAAATGTTGGAGGAGATATGGAAAAATTGGGACACTAATATGCTGTTGGTGGAATTGTGAACTGAAACAACCATTCTGAAAAGCAATTTGGAACTGTGCCCAAAGTACAAACAAATTGTGAGCACCCTTTGGTAAAGAAATACCTCTACTAGGTCTGTATCCCAAAGGGATTTTTTTAAACAGAAAAGAAACGCTATGTACAAAAATAGTTATAGTATTGTTTTGTGGTAGCAAAGAAATTGAGGGGATACCCATCAATTGGGGAACGGCTAAACAGGTTGCACTATGTAATTATAATGGAATACTATTGTGCTATAAAAAAATGATGAGTGGGTGGATTTCAGAAAAATCAAGAAAAAGTTATATGAACTGATGCAAAATAAGCAGAACCAGGAGAATACTGTAAATAGTAATAGCAATATTGTATGATGGTCAATATGAATGATTTAGATATTCTTCAGCAATACTATTATCCAAGACTATTCCAAAGGACTAATGATGAAAAATGCTATCTACCTCTAGAAAAGAAACTGACAGTCTGAATATAGAAGGAAGCAGACTATTTTTCACTTTTTTCCCTATTGGTATGTTTCTTCTTTTACAAAATAACTAATGTGAAAATACATTTTATATGGTTCTACATATATGACCTATATCAAATTGCTTTCATTATTAGGTAGGGGGATGGTAGAGGAGGCAAGAAGAAAATTTGGAACTCAATTTTTAAAAAATGAATGCTAGTGACCAAGTGGGATTTATACCAGGAATTCAGGGATAGCTTTACATGAGGACAACTATTAATATAATTGATTGTATCAATAACAAAAGTGTCCAAAACAATGATTCTATCAATAGATGCTTAAAAAGATTTTGATAAAATACAATGCTCATTCTTATTTTTAAAATCACTTGACAGTATAGGTAAAAATGGATTTTTCTTTAAAATGATTGAAAGTGTGTACCTAAAATCATCATTAAGGATTATATGTAATGGAGATAAGCTAGAAGCCTTCCCCATAAGATTAGGATAGCCATTGTCACAAGCATAGCCATTGTCACCAATATTATCTAATGTTATATTAGAAATGCTAGCAATAGCAATAAGAGGAGAAAAAGAAACTGAAGGAATCTGAATGGGTAATAAGGTAATAAAACTTTCTCTTTTTGCAAGCACTATGATGACAAACTTATAAAAGCCTAAAGATTCAATTAAAAAGTTAGTAGAAATAATTAATAATTTTAGCAAAGTAACTAGATATAATATAAACCCACATAAAACATCAGCATTGCTATCACCAACAAAACCCTGCAAGAAGAGATAGTAAGAGATACCCCATTTAAAATAATTGTTGAGGGACTTCAGGAGACCAAGACATGAGTAAGCAGTAAATCGCCATAACTTTCCCATATTCATCTCCAAGCAACCATAAAATGCTACCACCAAAAGAAATCCTGAAAGAGCAGAATTAGCAAAAGGAAGGGGTAAAATATTTTTTGAGCCCAAGATACTTGGAAGACTAACAGGAAAGGTCTGTTTCTCTTAGGTAAAAGGGGAGTGCAGTCCAGGACAGGAAGCATCCCATCAAGCCAACAGCACGCCCCATCTCAGCAAACTAGTGGTTAATCCTGAATTCCAGTGTGATGGAACAGGAAAAAGTCAATAGCGGGACACACACACACACACACACACACACACACACACACACACACACCCCTCAGCATAGCCAGGCAGACTCCACCTCTGAGAGCTGTCATGTACTTCAGCATTGCCTGGGGCAAACACAGATCTTCATGAGCTTCAGTGTATCCCCAGAGAAATGTGGAAATACCCCCACCACCTTCAATACATTTCAGTCACCAACCCTAAGACCCTTGCTCAGCACCAGGTAATCTGCCAGACCCTACAACCTCCAGTACCACCAGCCACCCCTTACCCTACAGGGCAGCACTGTGTAGCACCAGATACAAGAATTCCCCATGGGTATCAGGGCCACATAAGTGCAGCACCAGGTAAACAGTCAGGGCCTTCAGACCCTGGCACAAGAAGCTGGAGAGAGTGTCCCTTCCATCCTGGGAACAGAGCTCAAATTTAAAAGAAAGGGCAGGGAAGCCAAAAAAATGAGAAAAAAAACCAATAACAACAAAAATTAATCTTACCATAGAAAGTTATTATGTTGACAAGGAAGATGGAGACATAGACACAGAAGAGAACAGCAATGTCAAAACACCTTTGGGCAAAACCCCAAAGGAAAAAGGGTAATGATCTTAAGTCCAGAAAGAACTCATGGAAGAGCTCAAAAAGGAGCTTAAAAGTCATATGAAAAAGGTAAAGGAAAAGTTGGAAAAAGAAATGAGTGTGATGCAAGAGAATGATAGAAAAAAAGTCAGCAGCTGGGAAAAAGAAAACAACAGCATAAAAAGTAGAAATGCTCAAATAGAAAGTAAAGAAAAAAAGTTATTTGAGGAAAACAACTCCTTAAAAGTTAGAATTGGGCAAGTAAAAGTAATGACTCTACAAGACATCAAGAATCAAACAAATAAATTCAAAAGAATGAAAAAATAGAAGAAAATGTAAAATATTTAATGGGGAAAAATAACCAACCTGGAAAATAAATTCAAAAGAAGGAATGTCAGAATCATTGGACTACCTGAAAACCATAATCAAAAGAAGAACCTGAAAAACTTCTTTTAAGAAATTATCTAGGAAAACTGCCCTGAAATCCTGGAATCAGAAAGCAAAACAGGCATTGAAAGAATCCACCAATGTCCTCAGGAAAGAGATCCCAAAATCAAAACTCCAGAGAACATTATAGCCAAAATTCAGAACTATCAGGTCAAGGAAAAAGTACTGCAAATGGTCAAGAAAAAAAATGTCAAATATAGAGGATCCACAATCAGGATTATGCAGAACTTATGAGCTGCAACATTAAATATCAGAGGTCATAGAACATGATATTCTGGAAGACAAAGGAGCTAGGACTAAAGTGAAATTAAGCTTAATGCATGGAAGGGGCAAAAATGATCATTCAAGGAAATGGGAGGATTTTAAGCTTTCAAAGAGAAGACCAGAATTAAACTAATGTTTGATCTCCATTTTCAAGACACAAGAGAAGCATTAACAGTTAAAAAAATTAAAAGGAAAAGAAAATCTAAGGTGTTCAACAGAGGTAAACTCTTTACATCTCTACATGAGAAGATGATACTTGTAATTCTTAAAAATTGTATCAGTAATAGTACAGCTAGGAGACAAAGAGAGAGAGAGAGAGAGATGTTACAGATATAAGGTGAATTGGATGGAATGACATAAAATAATTAAGGAATTAAAAAAGAGAAGTACACTGGGTATGGAAGGAAGGGAGAGGTAGAATGGGGTAAATTATTATACATAAAGAGGAATAAAAGACCTATTACAGTGAAGAGGAAAGTGGAAAGGTAGGTAATTGGCATTGCTCCAACCTTATTGTCATCAGTATTGACTCAAAGAGGGAATAGTATAGACCAGCGGTTCCAAACCTGCAGGTCGCAACACCTTTGGGCGTCAAATGACCCTTTCACAGGGGTTACCTAAGACCATTGGAAAACACATATTTCTTTTTTATTTTATTTTATTTTATTTTTTTCTTTTTATTTATTTTTATTTATTTTTTTTTAATTTTAATTTATTTTCTTGGTTACATCATTTGTTTCCACAAGGTTTTGAGTTACAGATTTTCTCCCCTTTTTGCCCCTACCCCTCAGCCCAGAACATTGATCCCACAGTAAGTCCCCTCCCACAATCTATTCCCTTTTATGCCCTCTTCCAACACCCCTCTAGTTTCTAGCAGGGCAGGGAGGGGCTCCCTGGCCCCATGCCTGAATGTATTATTTCCCAATTGCATTTGATTGTATAGATTTAAATAATAGATTATTGCAATTCCTCCCCTGTCACCCACTCCCACTGGGAGGAGCAGCAATTCAATACAGGCTGTACCTGTGTAATTACACAGGACATCTCCATGGTGGGCAAATTGTGAGAGGCTAATTGTATGTCCCTCC
>JAQQSW010004979.1:0-14311 GCA_028646575.1 Pseudocheirus occidentalis | reverse complement strand
TTCAGGAAAGGGACAGGGACAGGGTAGAGAGCAGAGCAAGGTGGGGGGGAGGGATAGGAATGAGAGACAGATGATCACTGTCATATGTCCACTATGAAGATATCCTGTATAATCACACATCCACAGCCTGTATTGAATTGATTGTCCTTCCAGTGGGGGTGGGTAAGAAGGGAAGAATCGAAAGAATCTAGAATTTAAAGTTCTGCAATACCTGCAACTAGGAAAGAAGATATACAGGGGCTAGGGTAGGGAGAGCCTCCCTGCCCTACCAGAAAGTAAGGGAGTAGAGCAGGGGAGGGGCTTTACAGTGGGATTCCTGTTTTAGGGTTGGGGCAGGGGCAAGACTGGGAGAAAATTTGTAATTCAGAAATGTAATGAAAATGAATGATGTAAACAAGAAAACAAATTTAAAAATATTTAGAAAAAAAAAGATTGGCTCACCATCCCTTCCTTATTTGCAGGAGTTTAGGACATGATAACCAAGTAGTGACCCAGACACAGAGAAATGCAAGGGAACAAGGCTATTAAAACATATAGATTCATGTAAGTGAACAAGGACACTAAAACATACAGATATGCATAAGTGAACAAGGACATTAAACATTTTCTCATGTAAACCTAAGGAATAATTGCTTTCCATTCATTATATAAACCCTGCTCTCTGACCAATAAAGGGGAACTGCTATGACAGATTCTGCCTGGCCTGTGTCCAATCTAAAGTCTTGGGTTCGGCCCATGCCCATTTTGATGTAGGCATCAACCACCTACCTCCCAGGGGGTGTTGTGCGGATCAAATGAGACAATATTTGTACTTAGCTTAATATCTGTACTTGTCTTTAGCGTACATAGAGCCTGGCATAGAAGAATAAATATTTATTAAGCACCTGCCCTGTGCTAAGTGTTGGGTACACAAAGAGGCAGTCTCTGCCCTCAAGGAGCTTACAATCTCATGGGGGAGACAATATGCAAACAAATACATATATATATGCATATACATATACAAAGAAAGCAATATAGAGAATAAACAGGAAATAACAGAGAGAAGGCACTAGAATTAAGCTTAATAAATGCTCACTTTCTCTCTCCCCCTCATGAAAGTCCAAAAAAAATCTTCTTTGGATAGGCTAAATTGTTGGCTCTAAAACTTTCTGTGCCCTAGGAGATGGAGTTCCATAGCAGACCTAAATCAAAGTTCTGCCCTTGAATCTGTGGCTGAAATGGTCACATAATCTCTCAGTGGCCCAGACAACTAAGACTAGTTGCTAAGCCTTTTCTGATTAACAATGTTATAAAGGGAACTTTCTCCTCAAACTCCCCTTAGACAGGTAAAATCACAAGTTCAGAGAAAAGTCCTGCTAAGTTACTCCCTACAACAAAGTTGTATTTTTCTTTTGGGCTGTATTAGTTCAGTAGAGTTAGATTATAAGATCAGCTGAGTGCAGGTACAATGCCTTAATTATATTTCTTCTCCCCCAGGCTCAGGACCGGTTACCTTGAAAATAATCACAGCTCATATCTATACACTAAGAGCATTAAGTTCTACAAAGAGCTTTACATATATTAGCATGTCTGATAAAAACTTGTTGAAGAAATGAGTGAGAGAGATGGTGAATTGAGGGATAAGCTTTGGCAGCATACACAAGCACTGAATTTGTAGTCAAGAGAACATGGATTCAAATCCTAGCCCTAGGACTATCTCTGTGACCTTGAGGAAGCTCCTTCTCTGGGTCTGTTTCCTCAACTGTAAAACAAGAGGTTGGGCTGTGTAAGAAACCTTTCAGCTTTCAATCCTACCATTCTTATTTTTTTTAAGGTCCATACCTTCTTCATACCAGTCTAAACTCAGGCATTGTCTCTTTGGGACTCAGTTTCTCCATTTGTAAACAGAGTTAATGTTCTCTGGTCTTCTACACGCTATTTTCTCCCTCAAATCCTATAGCTTGGCATTTTATGTCCCAGTAATGTTGACCTACTTGCATTCCATCTCCCATCTCCATACCTTTGCATTGGCTGTATCCTATGCCTAGAACACTCTATGTACCTACTGACTTCTGCTTCTAAGTTTCACTGACTTTCTTCAAGACTCAGGGCAGACTCCCCCTTCCTCAGGAGGCCTGTTCCCCCTCCCAACCCTAACTGTTAATGCCTTACCCTTGGAGATGACCCTCCACCTACTCAGCCCATACCTTTTATGTACCTAGTTTATTCATTTATCTTCCATTACAATGGAAGCCCCTTGACATATATTTTCAGACATGGCCCATGTGGGTAGTTGTTTGGTTGGATTGTGCATATATGTTTGTTTAAAAGAACTGTTGAGGGGAGGGGCATCGGAAAGGAAAGAAAATAAATGATTGTTTAAAAAAATGGAAACTGATGGCAAAATTGGTTTTGCTTCTCATTGTATTAGCTCAGTGCCTGGCACACAGTAGGCACTTCATGAATGCTGTTTCCTTCACCTTCCCCATCAGACTATGAGCTCCTGGAGGGCAGGACTGTCCCCATCACTCAGCTGAGAGCCTGGCACATAGTTGGCGCTTCATGAAATGCCTGTGTCCTCCTCCACCCCCCCCCCCCACTGAGCTCCTGGAGGGCACGACTGTCCCCATCACTCAGCTGAGCGCCTGGCACACAGTAGGGACAGCACGAATGCCTGTGTCCTTTCCCCCTCCACACCCGCCCCAGACTGAGCTCCTGGAAGGCAGTACCGGCTCCTGCCTCTCCTGGTGTCCCCACGATCGGGCTCCCGCGCCCGGCACACAGTGGGCGTTTGCGCTTCCTAAGCGCGGGCTGAGGATTCAGTTCTCATCGGAGAGAGGAGAGCGGCTCTCGCAGGACTCTGGACTGACAGCGCCGGGCCCCGAGGCCACAAGCCACCCACGCTTGACACTCTCCAGCTTTCAGCCCCCGAGGCCACGCCGCCCTCACCTAGGCAAGCCTCGCTCCCAGAGACCCGGCGTTGCAGCCAGCCCCGGCCGGCCCCGCCCGGGAAGGCCCCGCCCCTTCCACCGAGGCTTCCACCAATCCGGAGGCGGTACCCAGGCACCGGCTCCTCGGGCCGGACGCGGCGGCCAATGGGAGCGCGGGAGCGGGCGGCATGCAAATGAGCAGGTGTGCCGAGGCGGCGGCTGGCCGGAGCGGGGCCGGCCCCGGCCAGGGGTTGTAAGCGGAGCGGCAGCGGCGCCGGAGAGCACTCGGGCCCGGGCTCCTGCGCTTCCTCTGCGGCCATGGCCTCCGCTCCGCCGCCGCCGCTCTTCTCGGCAGCCGAGGTGCAGCGGCGCTGCGCGGCCGGCGCCTGCTGGGTACGGCGCGGCGCCCGCCTCTACGACCTCACCGGCTTCGTGCGGCGCCACCCGGGGGGCGAGCAGCTGCTGCGGGCGCGCGCCGGCCGCGACGTGAGCGCCGACTTGGACGGGCCGCCGCACCGGCACTCGGACAACGCGCGCCGCTGGCTGGAGCAGTACTACGTGGGCGAGCTGCGCGGCCCTACGCAGGTACGGTGCCCGCGAGCAGCACCCCCCCCCGTCCCCCCTTCCGTCTCACTCCCGAGGCTCCCCTGGGCTCCGCTGCCTGTGCCCTCGCTCACGGACCCCTCCGCCGCGGCGGTGCCCCTCTGCCACCCGCGCCCACCTGGGACCGTGCCCACCTGGCGGTCACCTCTCTTCTCACCTTGTCCTGTTCTGATTCAGCCTGTACCCTCCGCTTCGGCGATCCGGGCCAAGGAACTCCCGCAGCCCCTGCCACCCGCGCCCGCCTGCGGGCAGTGCCCACCTGGCGCTCACCTCCATTCTCACCTGCGCCCTCATTCACCTTGTCCTACACTGACTCACCTGTCCCCTCCGACTTGGCAATCCCATCCCGGGAGCCCCTGCTGCCCCTGCCACCCGTGCTTTACCATGCTGTGCCTCCCTGCCCGTTGTCCCCAACTGTCTGTCATCTCCCTTCTCATCTGTGTCCCCATTCACCTTGTCCTACTCTGACTCACATGTCTCTCCATTCACTGACCACCTCCACTATCTCAGCCCCTGTGAGCTCCTGCTGTCCCTCTGTCATCTTCTCTGCTTAACTGTCACCCACTTATTCCTCTTCACTGACCTATCTCCCTCCTGTTCATCTGCCTCCCCATTCACTGACCATTTGTTTGCCCCCCTCACCTCCATAATTCCACTCTCCTTGTCTCCTTCCTGCTCAACTCTCCTCATTCATCAGCCTCTTCTGTTTGCCAGTCCTCCCCTCTGTAATTCCAGCAAACTCAATCATGAGGCTTCCAGGCTCACCTCTCTTCCCCTTTCTGTCCCCCACTCACCTGTTTTCCCTTCTCCTAAGTCCCTCCTCATGTCTCACCAGTCATGCTCCCAGCTCACCTGCCCCCTACTCACCTGTCTACCACTCATCTATTTCCACTTCCCCTGGAACTCTCCGGTCCATCTGCCACCCTGTCATTTTCCCAACTCACCTATGGCCATCTGTTCCCCTTATCCTTTTCCCTGCTCACCTATCTTCACCTATCTGTCCATGTCTCCCCCACACACACCTTTTTGAGTCTGGGCCATGCTTCCTGCCTATCCTCTCCTGCTGGGGTACAACCAGTTTATCTATACCTCAGCAGGTTCACTTGTGATTCTTTCCCTCATCCCAACTATTCCACCTGCCCTCTGTGCTTCTCTGTTCACCTCAAAACAAAATTCTCTATTGTCCCCTAAATTAACAATGCAAATGATTTCTCCTGGAACCTTTCACTCATCTTCAGTCTCTTTCTTCCTCTCTCCAGAAAACCATCCCTTCTTCATTCTGTTTCCTGATGATTTCTCTCCATCTGACTTCCTAATTCCATCTCTTCTCTGGGTTATTACTCCTTCCTGTGCCTTCTTTCTCCATTTCTTTTCACATGACTCTGTATCACCAAACCCCATTTCAAGTTCTAAGATCTCACATCCCTGTCTCCTTATAGCTTTTCCTTTCCTCATGCGCCTACCACTCCCACTAAAAATAAGCGATTCAGCCATCGTTGATGAGTCTTGTTCCTTCACTTGCTCTCACTTTGGCCTCCCCGACACTTGCAGATAGCAAAGATTGCTCTCCTTTACCCAACTTGGATTTCCTAGTAGATAATCTCTGTTACTACCTTGGGCTTTGTCTCACCTTCATTAAATCCTGTGATCCCTGTAGAGACAGGGCATATTTCTGCTGGTCTAGCAAAAATCAAGCAGCTTAGTTCTTCCCTTCCTTGTATGGAAAGTAGAATGTGAATTCTTAACATCAAGGTATATAGAAAGGACCTGGCCTCATTTGGCTCATTGACCATAGGTAATTCACTTCTCTTTGAATCTCAGTTTCTTATCTATAAAAAACCGGGGGTAATAATGGCTATGCTCTGTACTTCTGAGTTGTTTTTAAGGAAAAGCTTTTTGGTTTATTTTTTGTTGTTGTTACAAACTGTAAAAGAGTTATATAAACATGAACTGCTCTTACTATGCCACTGAGTCTCTCGATTCTTGGATTTTTTGTAGCTTCCCCTAACAAATACTTTGAAATCTCTGGGAGTTAACCAAGGATAGCTTCGTTAAGGATAGCTCTGGTGGCACTCTCCCCATGGGGCCAAAGGTTAAGTCTCCATTAGGCTCTCTTACCTAATTCTCTGGTGGTTGTAGAGTAATGTAACTTCAGGAATTGTTTGATAATTGGACCAGGCTTAAGATGCCATCTGTGGTCACAGTCATGAATTAAGTAGGAAAGGTTAGGATCTAACCTCCGAAGCTCTATAGCTTAAGTTCCTTCAAAGCAGAAACTTCTCATTGTATCTCCCAGGACTAATAAGCACAATGTGTTGCCAAAGTGTGTACTCAAAAATATCTACTGAATAAGCAAATGTATGTGGATTTCTTCTGTGCCCCCAATTTAAAAATATGTTCTGGTGCTTCCAAGACCATGAGAGAAGGCTAAGTAAAAGGATTTCCCTTTTTTCTGGGAGGGGGGATGAAGAAGCAGGGGTCATGAGTGTCCTGGCCTTCATGCCTCATAGCCCCTCTCTCATTTCTCAAGTTCTACAGGAGGTGGTGTCCTTGGTCCTGAGCATTCTGTCTGTAACTCACTGTTAATGGTCCTAACACAAATCCATCTTTTCTCATTCCTCCTCCTCTCTTCTCCCCAGTTCTCCAAAGACTACACCCCCTTCCTTGGATGAATGACTTGACCTAGTTAGTTTAAACAGCTGTTATTGACATCCTCTGCAGGCTGGTTCCAGGGTAGAGGTGAGAGTTTGAGTCAGAACTTGAACCCTCCCCCCCCCCAACATAAACTTGGCCTGAAGCCAACTAAGGTACTACCCCCTAGAAGAGATGTGACTGCTGATAAACACTTGTTGCTCCACATTCCAGTTACCTGTTGCCTTAATTTTTTTTAGATTATTGTTAGAAACTTATTAAATTTAGTTTGAGAGGGTTAAAAAAAACTTTTTTAAGTAGGGCTTCCTCATAGACCCTTCCTGTTTTATAAACTTAATCTAGACCACTCTCCTAGACCTAAAGGAATACAACAAATATTAATAA
The DNA here is from genome assembly GCA_028646575.1 of Pseudocheirus occidentalis. Taxonomy (NCBI): domain Eukaryota; kingdom Metazoa; phylum Chordata; class Mammalia; order Diprotodontia; family Pseudocheiridae; genus Pseudocheirus; species Pseudocheirus occidentalis. The sequence continues at coordinate 7,763 of JAQQSW010004979.1, read as the reverse complement.
AGAAATCATCTAACAAAAATGGAGTAAATCTTCAAATGAAACTCAAATGTAAACTATTTCGATTTATTATGAGCAATAATCATATATATATATATATATATACACACATCTTAAAAATAAGAAAAAATATTTGCTGTATCCCCTTCTGCATCTGTGCTCAAAAGAGGCATTTCTATTTTTCTAAAGGTGGCTATCACTAAAGTATATGCACTTTTCTTTTTCTGACTTCTGTTTGCATCTCTTCATGTAGGTTTTTCCTTGTACTCTTCATATTTGTCATTTTTTTGGTGCCATGGTCATCAGGCTGTTCCAAAAGTCTTCATGCAGTTTTAATCAGTTAAAACTTAAAACTCTGGTATCCCCCAAATCTTTGCTGTTTGGCAGTTCACATAAAGACTTTTGGGACACCAGAATTTTAAGTTTTAACAGCTTAAAACTGCATGAAGACTTTTGGAACCCTATTAATTAATACAGTATACCTTAACTTGTTCAACCTTTTCCCAAACCTTGGACACATTGGTTGTTCCTAATCTTTTAAAAAAATTTTTAACCACAGCATTCGTACAATTCCAAATAACAAAACACATAACAAACCACTTCCTTCTAAAAGTATCATCCCCCCAAACTGTTCAGCATTAAAAAGTATGTATGACTGGAACTGACATACGAAACATGCTGCCTGTCATTTAGTTATAAAAGGCAAAGCAAGGCAAGGGAAGGCATGGGGCTTTCATTTGAACAAATTTGCACCAAGATGGTCTGTTTTATTTAACTAGAATTTTGTCACAATTTAAAATTCTCTTCCTTTATGTAGTTCCTGTATCTATTGTTGTTTTGGCTTGACTTTCTTTATTTGTTATTCCCAGTGTTTCATTATTACAAATGAAGCCACCAGGAGTATTTTTGTGTTGTTGTGCAGCAACAACTAACTCTTCATGACCTAGTGGACTTCAGCACACCAGTGCTGTCCATGAGGGGTATTTTTTGTTGTTATTGTTGTTTGGTAAAGATACTGAAATGGTTTGCCATTTCCTCCTCCAGGGGATTAAGGAAAACAGAGGTTAAGTGACTTGCTCAGGGTCACACAGTTAGCCTGAGGCCACATTGAATCTTCCTGACTCCAGGTCCAGGGCTCTATATCCACTGACCCATCTAGCTGCCTCTATAATTCCTATAACTCCAATTTTCCTTTTAATTATAGCTTTAGGATATAGTATCAGCAAAGGGATCATTGGGTTAATTTAAGTAATTCTTAAATGCATGAACTTAGTAACTCATAAAAAAATTAACAGAAAGTTGTCTTTAATCCTAAATAAAATAATGTTAGTTTGAATAATTTCCATTTTTGATGACTATATATGTGTGTATATATGCATTCATATATGATGCATATGTAGGTATTAATGCATAACACATACATATATGTATGTATCTATAAATTTTTTTTTGTTAAAATAGGACCATTTATTTGCTCTGTGTGCCTTTCCACACACTCATTCGGGTACTTATAAAGCTTTGTTGACCTTGTTTCCTTCTGTGTGCTGTATGTCATCTGTGTTCATTATTCTTCTTAATTGACTGGCTTTGATTTTCATTACTTTTTAGAAGTCTTTCCATGTCACCTGTCATTTCTTATCACCTTCCACTCTACCCTTGACCTAGGGAGGCACACCCAGCTCAGGGCCTCTTCCGTCCCCAATCCGAAGAAAGGTTGTATTTATTTGTCCTATGCTTTAAAATCTTCCAGTGCATTGGGGTAGGTTTTTTGGTTTTGTTTTGTTTTGTTTTGTTTTTTGCTGTTTGGAGGATTGCGGTAGTTTTAAATGGAAAGGTCAGAAAAGAAATTGTGGATAGTATATCATAAGACTAGTGAGAACTAGCATTTTTGCTTGGTTTTACAAACATTATTTCACTTAAACTGCATGACAAATCTCATGATAAACCCTGTGAGGTAGATAGGAAAACTACCTATTTATAACTCTACAGTCAGAAAGGGCACTTTTTGAAGGCTGTAACCAATCAGTTAATAGGCAAGCTTCATGAAGCACCCACTTTGTGCTGAGCCTGGAGAGTGCAGAGGTAAAAGTGAAACCACCCCTGCCCTCATGGAGCTTACATTCTAATAGGCAGGGGCAAATAGTAGTATGTATATACATATATATATATATATATTGTATATATGCATATATGTGTGTATATGCATATATATGCACATATATCCATGAAATATATAGTGCAGAATATGTGAAATAAATACAAGGTAATTCAGGGAGGGAGGGTAAAGGCAACTGGGAGTGGAGAGAGAGAAAGAGAATAGAAACCAAGAAAGTCTTCCTTTAAGACTGTAGAAGATGGCCTCTAAGCTAAGTCATGAAGGACACGAGGGTTTCCAAGACTATCAAGTGAAAAGGAATGGAGAACATTCAGTTTGAAGGTCCCTCCCTGAGAAGGCAGGTGGAGCACTGGGTATAGACAATAGTAGATAGGCCAGTATGACTGGATTGTAAAGTATTGGAGGGGATCTCCCTCTCCCTTTTCTTCTCACCACCCCCTTCTCTCTCTCTCTCTCTGTCTCTCTCTGTCTCTCTCTGTCTCTCTCTGTCTCTGTCTCTCTCTTCCTCCTCTCTCTTTCTCTCCCGTCTCTCTCTTTGCTATCCCTCTCCCTCTCTCTCTTTCTCTTTCTCTCTTCCATCAGAATTCTCCTAAAACATATGCCATTCCTTTAAGCAGTTAACTAAGCAGGCTTAGCAATGCAAAGGAGAGAAAACATGTTTTTGTTTGGGTGTTACAAGGACAGTGACCCTCTCTATCCCCATCTCTTATTTCTGGGGCAGCAATGCTGGGACCTGCCATTTAAACCAATCGACTGGCAACTCCATAGTCCCTCCAGTCAGGGCAGTGAGAAGCGAAGATTGCTTAAGGTGATGGTGACAGTTGTCCAGGGGGAGGGGAGAGGCTTCAATCAAGTCTTGTTATTTCAGGCTGAAGTTCAGTTGATGAGCGGGATCCAATATCTCAAAGATTCCTTTCCCACAAGATACCCCAGACTAAACCCACTTTCTCATCTTAGAATTTGGAGGTCTTGGAATAAAGATGGGAGAGTCTGGGGTCCATGTGGGAAAAACCAATGCTATTTACACCTTCCTGGGTCTCCCCTTCCTATTCCCCACTTTGCTCCACTCTGGCTTTGCCCCTCCCACACACAAGGAACAAGTCAGACAAGTTTGAGCCAATGAGTTGTGGGGTAGCTGGACAAGTACTGTTTTAGCCACTAGTTAAGGAAGGAATGAAGCTGTGTCTGTTTCATTTGCAGTGAAATTGCTGGCCAAGGATTTCTATGGCACTTTCCAGATAAATCTGTTCCCAAGGTCCTGGGTGGGAATTGGGCTGCTACTACAGGCCTAGAATTTTGAAGAAAGCTTAAGGGAACTGGCATTCTCAGTCTATTGAGAGGAAAGCTACAGAGGGGTTGATGGAGGATAGTTATATCCAAGATGGTGACTATTTACCTTCCACTGAATATAGAACCAAAGGAAATAGGCTTAAGCTAGAGCATGAGAGTCAGAAGTGAGGAACAAGGTAGGTCATGTTCTGTGTTAGGTTGGCTTCTGAAGGCAGCGTGTTATGTGTACAAATTCTGGCTCTGTTACTTACTGCCTAAGTGACTTTGAGTAAGTCTCTAAAATCTCTAGATCTCCATTTCCTTGGTTTTTAAGATGAAAAGGTTGGACTTGGTGATCCCTTGGGTAGCTTCTAGCTCTAATTCTTTGATTCATCAGGCTCACAGGATCTCACAAACCAGAAGGAATAGATTATTATCCTACCTCCACTGCATCTGTGATGGTCTTTAGATTATACTTTCACAAGTTTCTTGTTGAACACTTTGTAGGGTGGTCTGTCTTACCACACCCCAAGCCACCACCTCCAGTCTTGTCACAGGGATCATGGCACCCCAGACTCAACCTTCTCCTTCCAGTGGCAAACCTTCTGAATCTTCCTAGTGATCTGATCTCCAGCCATTCATGCTCAAGGATTTTTTCAGGTTTAAGTGACCTCACTTGGATTTATAAGCCTGACCCTTCCATCCCTGATGCATGCAAAGACTGAACTGTAGGTCTCTGTTCCTCTCACCCTCTCTCAACCCTCCCAGATTTTTCTTAGAGCGGTCTTAGAGTTCCGCTCTCCCCCAGGGGCACCCTTACAAAAGGTATTTACTAAAGAGACTGTTAGTGTCTTTTAATTTAGCTTTTGAATGGCTTCCTAGATGAGGTCTTCTGTCTCTTGTGCCCCTCTCTGGAGAGGTTTATGCTCTAAATAGCTTTCTCAGAGATTATAATTTCCTTTCTGTATTTTTTTATACTGAACCTGTGATATTTTCCTCATTTGTGTGGGTAGTTCCAGGTGAGAAGACTTCCTCTACCCATCAGCATCTGTCCTGGAACCTTTAGCCTTAGAGAGTTGCCTAAGACCCTGGGAGGTTAAGTGATTTGCCCAGGACCACTATACCAGTATGTACCTGAGAAGAGACTTGAACATAAGTCTTCCTGACTTTGAGGGTGGCTCTCTGTCCACTGTGTCATTCTGTCTTTCTTGGTACTAAATGCAAAAAAAAAGTTAGAGAATCACAAAATGTTGGAGCTGAAAACAGCATTAGCAACATTTCCATTCTGATTTTTTCACAGAAAAGGAACTGAGGTAAAGGATGGGATTTCAGCAGGATGGCTCCCAGTCATTGTTGGTCCCTCTTTTCTGTGTGCCTTCTTTTCCCTAATATATCAGTTTAGCAGACAGTGCCCCACCTTTTCTGTCCTGCCCAGGAGACCCCTGACCAGGACTTTTTTTTTTTGGAGGGCAGTTGAGGTTAAGTGACTTGCCCAAGGTCACACGGCTAGTTTTTTGTGTTAAGTGTCTGAGGCCGGATTTGAACTCAGGTACTCCTGACTCCAGGGCCGGTGCTCTATTCACCTAGCCGCCCCCAGGACTTTCTAAAGGAAAAGCTCAGTCATAGGCCTTTTTTACCATTCCAGAGTCACACCTATCCATGGGGAAGGCAAGACTGGCTAGCTTAGGCGGTGTGGAACTGAGCTCTTATCTCAGATCTAGGTGCCTGAGGATTCTGACATGCACAAAGCCACAGAGATGCCTGGTGGCTGATGAGACCCACACTCTCATCACCTGTGTCTTCAAGCCCAGTGTTCTTTACCCCACACAATCCTTCAGTCCACAGCATGTCCACCCACAGATCAACATTTAGAGCAAAGCAGGAGAACTAAGGTTTCACAACCTCCCTCCATGATCCATTCCAAGAGTTAATGTAACTCATTGCCGTGAAGTCTTAACAGCTACATGAAATCTTTCCTGTTGCCCTATCTCTGCGGAGTGCTAGGATCTGATATTTAGTGGTCAAGTCTTTTAAGAGTTTACTAATTGAAACTGTATGTTGTAATGGAAACAGCATTCATTCATTTAATAAGAATTTCCTGAGGATCTCCTGAACAGAAGTGGGTCAAGTGTTAGATTCAAAGTCAGCAAGATCTGAGTTCTATTCTTGCCCCAGGCCCTACTAAGAATGTCACCTGGTGACCCTGGAACAGTCATTTATGTGCTCCCTTCCCATTTTCTTATCTGATAAATGAGAATATTAACTACAGCTACCTCCAGGAGCTGTTAGGACCAAATGAGATGGCAAAGATAAAGTGCTTGCCAAGCCTCAGAGCACGCTATCAATGCCAGCTGCCATTGTTTTTAGCACTGTGTGCTAGGCACTGTGCTGGGGATACAAGAACAAGAAACAAGGCAGAGGCCTGGACTCAGATGCAGAGGGCTTACATTTAAATACCAACTGCCATTCATTGACTAGCTGTGCGACTTTAGAGTGAATGGATTCTTTCTGGGCATCAGTTCTATGTGTAAAATGAGGGGATTGGGGTGGGGGGGTGTGAAAGAGAGAGGGAGAAGGAGAGAGAGACAGAGAGAGATGGATGAGAAGCAGCCAAGCCTAGTAAATAAATGATTAAGGCATTTATTAAATGCTTCAGATGTGCAAAGCATTGTGCTAACTACTGAGCACACAAAGAGCAAGGTAAGCCGGCCCCTGCTTCCAAGGAGCTCCCATTTTAAGGGGGAAGACCACAGGTAACAGGGAAGGTTTTGAGTGCAAGTCAGATGGAAAAGTCTCGTGATCCATTGCATTCAATGGCAAAGCAGCCTCGTAGATCCAGAATCGGACAGATTTGGGTTCAGCTCCCAAAGTTACCATGCACTAGGTAAATCACTTAATATCACAGTGCCCCCAGGAAACTTCCTAAGACAGAGGCCCTTGACCTTGGATAGATGTCAAGGATTTTGTGAATGTGAATGGGGAAAATTACTATGCTTTTATTTTTGCTCACTTTTGGTTTGCTTGTCAATCCCATGTATTTTATACATTTAAAAACATGATTTTGAGAAGTTCATAGACTATATACCACCCAAAGGGTGCAGTATACAGAAATGGTTAAGAATCCCTGCTTTAGGGGTGGCTAGGTGGTGCAGTGAATAGAGCACCAGCCCTGGAGTTAGGAGGACCTGAGTTCAAATCTGGCTTCAGACACTTAACACAAAAAACTAGCCATGTGACCTTACGCAAGTCACTTAACCCCACATGCCCTCCAAAAAAGCAAAAAAAAAAAATCCCTGCTTTAGGGGGTGGAGTCAAGATGCTGGTATAGAAGCAGAAAAACTCCGTGGCTCCCCCTCAAATACCTATAAAGTATGACTCTAAACAAACTTTAGAGCTACAGAATCCACAAAGTGTCATAAAGAAACAAATCTCCTGCTGAAGGTAGCCTGGCAGGCAGACAGGAAGGATTCATCTCAGGGTGCTGGGAACCAAGCCCAGCCCCTTGTAAGTTGGAAGTTTTAGCCCCAGGGCATCCCGGACCAGCCCTGGTTGGAGAGTGGATCACCAGCAGCTGTGGCCATTTCCAGAATTATCAACCTAGAAACATGAAAGACAAAGTAAAAGGTCAGTGGAACTCTCCTGGATCTGGGGGGAACAGAGTGTCCAGCCTCTACTCCTGGAGTGAGAAGCAGTGAAAGTGGTGGCCCTATAACCACCTCGACATGGCTGCTTCAGAGCTCCTGGCCTGCAGGTCACAGGGGGGCCAAGCAACCATTCAGAGGCTAAGTACTCTTGCCTTAACCTGCCTGGATCAGGATCGCAGTTTTTGGTGGTGGTCCTGAGGTGTGTGACCAGGGAGCCAAAGCTGTAGAGATGGTGGCCTACTAATAGCTCTGGCAGCTGCAAAAACCCCAGCAATTTGGGACAAAGTTCTCCCCTCTGGAAACAGAGTTCTACTGTGGCAAAGAGCTCAAAAGTCAAGTAGCTGACTGACAATATGAGCAAACAAGGGAAGCAAAGCAAGCACAGCCATCTAACTTTAGATTCCTTTTTGGGGGGACAAAAAGTATCAAAGCATAGAATGGGAGGAAGTCAGAACTCCTGCACCAAAAGCTTCCAAGAAAAATATTAACTGGTTACAGGCCATGGAAGAATTCAAGAAGGATTTTGAAAATCAAGTAAGAGAAGTAGAGGAAAAATTGGGAAGAGAAATGAGAATGATGCAAGATAATCATGAAAAGAGACTCAACAACCTGACTGAAGAAATTAACACCTTAAAAAATAGACCAACTCAAATGGCAAAAGAGGCCCAAAATGCCAGTAAGGAGAAGAATTCCTTAAAAAGTTGAATTTGCCAGATAGAAAAAGAATTTCAAAAGCT
>JAQQSW010004978.1:0-14311 GCA_028646575.1 Pseudocheirus occidentalis | reverse complement strand
GAGGTGTGAATCCTGTCCCCTGTTGAGAGGGTGTGAACTCCTTTGATGAAGATGAAGTGAGCTGGAGTTTTCTTGAGAGAGGGAGAGAGAGAGAAAGATAGAGATAGAGATAGATAGAGAGAGAGAGAGAGAGAGAGAGAGAGAGAGAGAGAGAGAGAGAGAGAGAGAGAGAGAGAGAAAGTGTGTGTTTCTCTCCCAGCATCTGGAAGCTGACTGAGACTTGAGATGGAGTTTTCATGAGACCAGAATCTGGTGAAGGCCACCCAGAAGGCTGATATTCCTTCTGGGTCCTAGGGTCAGCTGAACTGCTGGAAGACTGAAGAAGCATGACCAGGATAAGAATTTGTTTGTGGCCTGGCTGATCCTTGAGTTCCAGGGAAGAGAAGTGGTGAAAGGTTTGACATGTGCTGGACCCTGTGAACATCAGCATGGGCCGGGGATTGCACTGAGGATTGGACAAGGACCTGGGAGCTGTCTGCCTCTTAGGATGGGATGAAAACCTGGGAACTGTCTACTTCTGAAGCCAAATGACTGTTTTGTGGATTCAGGAAGAAGCTGGGACCATGGAAGGGGATCCAGGGAATGAGGGAAACCAACCAGAGTCAAGATGATGAAAAGGCCTCCCCTTGGATGAAACTGAGGTTTGCTGGACGCCAAGGGGTGGAGGGTTTGTGTGGTTTTCTAATGATTGTACTGGTGATTAATGATACTAGTAACTGTGAATATAGATTAGTGACTCATTAAGTTAATGGTTGCCCCATGAGTGTAAGATTGATATATTGTGAATTGATTGAATGAATGATTAAGTGAGAATGGCTTTCCCTCTAGGGAAACCAGATGATTATTCTTTTGTTTCTTATTATTCTTTTGTTCCTTGTTCTAAATATTGTGGCTGCTGTAGTGAAAACTGTGTGGCCGTTCTAATGTTAAGCTGTTATGAAAACTATATTGTGATTTTCTGTGATCAGATGTAATGTTGTGAATATTACATTGTGATATTATGAATGTTTGCCTTAATTTGTTTTTTTAATTATTTATTTATTTATGTTCTTATTTACATTACTCATTTCCACCAGATTTTGAGTAACAAATTTTCTCCCCACCTTTCCCCTACCCCCAACCCCAAAACAGCGATCCCACTGTAAAGCCCCTCCCCCAATCTGCTCTCTTTTATGTCCACCTTCAATGCCCCTCTAACTTTCTGGTAGGGCAGGGAGGGTCTCCCTACCCCAGTACCTGTATATCTTAATTCCCAGCTGCATGTAGTTAATGATAATAATTATATATATACATACATGCATACATACATATATCTATGCATACATTTTTTTAACATTTGATTGTAGAGCTTTAAATTCTATATTCTTGCCCTTCCTTCCTTGTCACCCACCCCCACTGGAAGGACAAGCAATTCAATACAGGCTCTACATGTTTACTTATGCAGGACATCTCCACAGTGGACATATTGTGAGAGGATGATTATATGTCCCTCCTTCCTATCCCACCCCCCACCTTGTTCTATTTTCTACACTGTCCCTGTCCCTTTACTGAAGTGTGTGCTTCCAGCAACCTTCCCCCAGACCCTGTCCTCCCCTCTGTTATCCCACTTCTCATCCCCGTCCCCCCTACTCTCCTGTGTGGCAAGATACCCAGTTTAGAGTATATGTCATTCCTTCCCAAAAACAAATTCAATAAGAGTAAATGAAAGTAAAGTTGTAAGAGTTATCCCTTGCCTCTTCTATATGGGATGATTAACTCCATTTTGTCTCTCCCTCTCTCCTCTCATTCTAGTCCCCTTCCACCTCAGAATTTCATCTTTTAAAGTATCTTCCCTTCATATTCAACTGATCCTGTATCCTCTGTGTTCACATATACACACATGCTCAGATATGTATGCACACGCATATATACACTCCTACACAGACATATGTGTAGGTATACAAATGAATATATATACTCATACACACACACATTTGTATTCCCCTTTACCTATCCTCATACTAAGAAAGGTTTCATAAGTTACTATCATCGTTTTTTTCCACATTGGCAGGTAAACAGTTCAACTTTGACAAGTTCCTTATGATTTTTTTCCCATGTTTACCTTCTCATGGTTCTTGTGTTTGAATGTCAAATTTTCTGTTCAGTTCTATTTTTTTTTAAGCAAGATTGCTTGAAATTCCTCCACCTCACTGAATGTCCATATTTTTTCCTGGAACACTATAGTCATCTTTGCTGGGTAGGTGATTCTTGGTTTTTATCCAAGTTCCCTTGATCTCCAGAATATCATATTCCAGGCTCTTCTATCCCACAATGTAGAAGCTGCCAGATCCTGGGCTATCATAATTGTGTTACCACAGTATTGAAATTGTTTTCTCTTGGCAGTCTGTAATATGTTCCTTGGTGTGGGGATTCTGGAACCTGGCTATAACATTTCTAGGAGTTTTCTTTTGGGGATCTTTTTAAAGAGGTGATAAGTGAATTCTTTCAAGTTCTATTTTGCCCTCCGATTTTAAAATATCAGGGCAATTTTCCTTGAAAATTTCTTGAAGGATGGTGTCTAGGTTCTTTATTTGATCATGGCTTTCAGGTAGTCCAATAATTTTTAAATTATATCTCCTGGATCTATTTTCCAGGTCAGTGGTAATTTCAAGGAGATATTTCACATTAGCTTCTATTTTTTCATCTGTTTGGATCTGTTTAATAGTATCTTGATTTCTCATAATGTCATTTGCTTCCATTTGTTCCACTCTAATTTGAAGAAATTATTCTCTTCAGAATGCTTTTGAGATTCTTTTTACATCTGGCAAATTCAACTTTTTAAGGCATTCTTCTACTCATTGGATTTTTGGGCCTCTTTTGCCATTTGAGTTAATTTGTTCTTTAAGGAGTTATTTTCTTCAGTCAGTTTCTTGATTCTCTTTTCATGATTTTCTTGCATCATTCTCATTTGTCTTCCCAATTTTTCCTCCACTTCTCTTATTTGGTTTTCAAAGTCCCTTTTAAGTCAATATATGGTTTGTAGGCAATCTTCATATTTCTTGGAAGCATGTGTTGTGGAAGTTCTGACTGTGTTTTCTTCCTCCTGTTCCATGCTTTCATCCTTTCAGTATCCCAAAAGGATTCTAGAGTTTGGTTACTGTTCTTACTTTGCTTCCTTTGCTTCCTTTTCCTACTCATATTTTCCAGTTAATTAATTGCTTGGTTTTTTAGCTCTGCTTCCAGGGTGGAATGGTCTGTCCCAAATCGCTGGGTTTTTCACAGCTGCCAGAGCTATTAGGGGGGTGCTGTAGCCCCCACCAGCTTTGGCTTACTGAAAGTGCACCCCAGGACCACCACCCAAAACCACAATCCAGATTCAGGCCACTCAAAGCAAGAGCCCTTGACCTGTGATCAATTACTTTGGCCACCCCCTGCAGTCTGCAGGCTGGGAGCTCTGAAGCAGCCAGGTTGGGTTGCTTCCTTGCCCTGGGGGCAGTTTGGCCAGACCACTTTTTTCTCCCAAATTTAGCATAAATTCCACTGACCTTTCTCTTAGCCTCATTTCTCTTGGCTTGATAAATGTGGAAACTGCCCCAGGTGCCGCTGACCACTCTCCTGTAGACTCCAGCTTCGGCTCCTCCTGACCCCCCTGGGGGGAGGCCATGGTTTTTGGCTGGGCTGGCTTTGGCTCCCAGCCTGCTGCAATGAGCCCCACCTGCTGAGCTGCCTTCAGCGAGACATGTGATTTCTGTATTTTTGTGAGTTTTGGAGCCCTAAAATTTGTTTAGAGTCATATTTTATGGGTAATTAAGGTGCCTGTGTGGGAGCTGCAAAACTTTTCTGCTTCTATGCTGCCATCTTGGCTCTGCCCACTGTTTGCCTTAATTTGTAATGGAATAAATAGAGTGTTTACTATTACTGTGTAATCTGAACCTTAAAAGCTGTTCACAGTAACATTCTTTTGGGAATCTTCTGGTGCATGGTTTTACACACAGTCACAGTTGGGAAATTAGGGGCAAACAGAATTCATATGAAGAAATTCTTAATAATGAGCTATACATAAATGGACAGGATTTCATGTGGCAATTAAGATCTGTCACTAGAAAAATTCAAGTTAAGGGCAGTTGGTCATTTGTTAGGAACATAGTAAATGGGATTTCTGAATCAGCTCTTAACAATTTCATTCAGCTTTAAGACTGTGCAATTTTGTCAATGTCAAACTTAATTTAAAAATTAGCTTTATGGTAATTCTTGAGGTAATAAGTATTCTGGTCTTATTCTTCTCCAGGCTGCACTACAGCCTTCAACCACTAAATCATATATCTCTTCATCCTGAAGCCTAACTCAATCCCATCACACTTTGGAAGTACAGCTTTGTTCCTAAATTCTTGTCCTCTAATGAGATGCTTCCTCCTCAAACTTCCAATTAAGGGAGGGCCAAAGCCAGTCAAGTTTCATTCATCTCTAGGATGCACTTAGGACTTCCTTTACCTAGCTCAAGTCAGGTACCCACACATAACATTCACTTCCTTTTATGCATCTGTAATGGTAATTAATTTAAATTCGAAGACCCCTTTTTGTTACATCAAGTAAACAAGTACTTAGACCTTAGTAACTAAGTACTAAGTACCTCTGTGAAAGAAACAGAAGGTGTGAACTCTGTCTCCTGTTGCTGACATAACAGGGAGGGTTTGCCTAAGACAGGAAACCAGTGTGTGTGTGTGTGTGTGTGTGTGTGTGTGTGTGTGTGTGTGTGTGTGTGTGAATAGGAAGAGGCCCAGAGAAGAGACAGTCAGAATCTAGAGTTTTCCTCTTGTTGGCTCCTGTTGGAGGGAGCAGAATTTTCACAGCATCTGGTAGTTGGGCTGCTGGACTCAACTGAGTTGGAGTTTTCTATGAGACCAGAATCTGGTGAAAGTGGAAGCTGCTTCTGAGAAGTCTCCCTGGAAGGCAGAGATTTCTGTGTCCTTGGGCCAGGAGAACTGACAGAGGACTGAAGAAGCACGACCAGGATAAGACTTTGTTTGTTTGTGGCTTGGTTGATCCGTGAGTTCCTGGCAACAGAAGCTGTGAAGGTTTTGAGATGTTCTGGATCCTGTGGACTTCAGTGTGTAACAAGAATTGCTAGGAGGACTGGAAGAGAACCTGGGAGCTGTCTGCCTCTGAATCCAGGTGACTGTTTAGTGGATTCAGGTAGGAGCTGGGACGATGGAAGGTGATCTAGGGAATCTGAAAGACCACCCTGGTGAAGATGAAGAAAAGGCTTCTCCTTGGATACTGAATATGTGATGAAACTGAAGTTCACTAGACACCAAGGGGTGGAGGGTTTTTATAATTTTCTAATGACTGCATATAGTGATTAATGATACTTAGTGACTGATCATAGATAAGTAACTGATTAAGTTAACTTATGATGGCCCCATGAGCGGAAGACAGACTTGTATTGTGAAATGATTGAATGGTTAAATAGGGAGGCAAACCTCCTTAGTGATACCAGATGATTATTCTTTTGTTTTTTGTTCTAAATACTGTGACCACTTTAGTGAAAACTACGTGGCCATTTTAATGTCAAGCTGTTGTGAACACTATGTTGTGATTTTCTGTGATAAGATATAATGCTGTGAATATTATATTGTGATTTTTTGTGAATGTTTATCTTGATTTGTTATGGAATAAAGGGAGCATTCACTAAACCGTGTAATCTGAAACTTAAAAACAGTTCACAGTAGCATTGTTTTGGGAAGCTGCTTGTGCATGGCTTTACAACATTGTTTTTACCCATGAGAATGTAAACTGCTTGAGGATCTGCCTTTTTTCTACTTAGAAATGTATTCCAAGCACTTAGCACAATATTTGACATTTAGGAAGTATTCGATAAATACTAAATGATTGACTGTTTGACTTTTCTATTGTATTTTATCTATTTCTGTCCTATTAGTCTAATTCAGTATTGGATTCAGATCCAATAATACCCAGAGTGAAATCTTGTGTTAACCATTTCTATTTCTGTACAAATGACTGGACTTATTTGATAATTTTTTTGTTGTCTTAGTTTTTTTCAATTCCATAGGATGCAATTCATAAATCGGGTCATTTTTTTCTGATATAGCATATATCAATAATATTTGAAAATATCTTAAAATTCACATTGCTTAAGTTATGGAGTTTTAGAGCCAGCAAGCATATTAGGAATCATCTAATTTATAGCAGTGATTGTGCAGATGGGGAAACTGAGGCCCAGAGGAATAAAATTACTTGATTATGGCCATATTTTAAGTAGACAGTTGTAGAACAATAACTAAAACACATTACTCACTGCCCAGTACTATTTCCATTATATTCATATCATATTTTTAATGTTATATGTTCAAAGGAAAAAGAACTAAAAATAGTATGTACAATTGTTTCCTTGTTTTAAAATATAATTTGATTTGTTAATAACTTTGAGGCTGTTATGAGCAGTAAAATTAAACTGTGGGTAAATATTTTTAGATACTATAAAATGAGTGTCACTACTAGGCAAAGGATGCTTTCCCCTGTTAACCTAAGTTGTTCATTTAGAGAAAAGCCTTTAGTAAGTCAATGAAAAGATTTAAAAACAGTCAGCATTCTTTTGTCACCTTGGTGACTTTCATTCCAAAATAGAAAGCTATTTCCTCATGAGACTGTTAAAGATTTCTTCCCTAACACTTTTTTCTTTCCAACCTTTGTTTACTGATGGGGCTGGAATTTTCAGTAAGGTCACAGTGAATATAACTTGCTTGGATAGAAATTGCAGAAGTAGCATACCTTGTGTACTAAAAAGGGGGTCAACACATTCTCTGAATGCCCAGGTCACTAAAGACAAATATTTGAATATATTTGTGTTTATTTTAAGTGATGTTTTTAGATACCTTATCTATAAAAAGTACAAATGTTTTTCAGCAGCAATTTTCTTACTTTTGTATGCAAAAATACTGAAAGATGAGAAAGCACAGGGACATACACAGAGATGATATTCTAAAATGGAAAGAAACTAATTTGTAAGAAATAAAATATAGCCAATTTAACTCTCACAAATGAATAAATGTAGATGTGTATATATGTGTATGCATGTGGGTTACATGTGTGAATGTATGATTATATGTAGCATTATATTATGTTGTCTAGTTGCATGATGTCACATCGTATCATCTTGCATTATATCACATTAAATTGTATTGTATTATATTACATTATGGCATATTAAGTATATTGTATTTTATATTAATCATATTATAAATTATGTTACATTATATTACATAATATTTCAAGCTAGGAAGACTTGAGTTCAAAAAAATCCTCTCTCAGTCATTTACAGGCTGTGGGAACCTAATAAATCACTTGACTTCCTGGTTTCACTTTCCTCATCTATAAAACGGGAATAATAATAGCACTTATCTCAGAGTTATTGTGAGGCTCAAATGAGATAACATGTAAAGCAAGCTTTAAATACTTTAAAGCTCTTTATAGAAATTATCTATTAAAATAGTATGTTTTCCATAACAATAAATCCTTAGTACATAAAAATTTGAAAAAATAAATTTAAGGAAACACTTTAGAAGAGAGAAAATGAGAAATGCACATTTAAAAATACAGATGAATTAATATTTGTAAAACAATTTGTTATTCTTAAAGCACTATTTAAATGTGGGCATAGTTATTATTAAGCACAGTTATCCAGAGAAATAAAATTTATATACTTTAAAGGGTCTTAAACATGCTGACCACTATCTTAATGCCTATCCATCCTTTGCAATTCTTGTCCATGCCGTATCGTAACTCCTCTTTAAAAAAAAGAAAAGAAAAATTTCTACTTTCAACTGAGGTATTATTTGTGAAGCACTTACATGGGTAGTGACACATAGAAAGCACTATACAATTTCTGGCTATTTTCATTTTAGTGAAAATCTAAAATTAAGTAAATGAGATCTTATATTCTCCATATCTCTCAGTTAATTGTGAAATCATAAAGATGTATTCAATTGTTCAATATTACTTTGGAAAGTACTTTCTTTCCTTTGTATGTAGATGATTCATTTAAAGATTTTTTTATAGATAAGAAAACAAACAGGCTTATAATTACTGATATTCTCTTGCTTATGCCTTTCTGGTATCAATAATGTTTGGTGACTTTTTTTCCCTTCCTTCTCCTTTGATCTTCTTTTCTCCTTCAGATATGTTGCATATCCATAATCAATCCACTCACAATGGGGTCATCTCCATCACTGATCTCCTTTACATACACTTTGTATGATTTGACTGCTTTTCTCATTTGTTTTTTATCTTTAGTGTCATTTTAAACAACCTAAGCACATCCAGGACTCTAATGTTAGGGAACAAGAGTAGTGGTTCCATTGCTCTTGATGGTGCAATAGTTGTTATAATGCTTTTTTTAAACCATCCATTTTTCTTCCGTTTGCAGTTATACTTCCATTTTCATCTTTGAATGCCCTTGATTAAATATCTTACCAAATGTCCATTAATCTGTTTTTACCCTCCACTGCTTCTCTCTGTTGGATGACTGGACAGTACTCTTAATAAACTATCATCCTTTTTTTGGTACCGGTTTACAATGGAGATTATATTTTCACTGGGTATTGTCTTTAACAGATGTCTTTGTCTAGCAAATAAGTCAATTGTTTGTTGCATGAGGAGAGTTATAGGGACTTTTTGTCTCACTGCTTTTGCCATTAATTTATATTAGGTGATCTTCTTAATGTCAAGATTATTATTCTCAAACAAAAGCTTGAATGAGAAAGTAATAATAAGAAAATTCCAAGAATATGAAGGCAAAATCAGGAGAAATCTAATAAAGGACAGATTATAATATAATAAAATGAAAATAGAAAAAAAAGAAATATTTACTTAAATTGAAGAGAAAATGCTCTAAGTTAGAGGTAGAAGCAGTACTTTATACCTATAAAGCTGCTCCAGTCAGAGGCTTATCTCCTCCTTAATAGTATAGTTATCTACATGAGTATATCCACTTATGTACTGAACAGTGGTGACCTTTCTGTTATCATTCACTCTATTCTCAATTTTGCTTTCCTCTCCCCACATTTTACCCTTTATAGCAACTTTACTTCCTGCACATGATGTCATCACCACTTTAAGTCCCAAAGAAACTGCTATTAGAGCTGTCCAGGTCTGTCTCTGTCTGTCTCTTTCTCCCTCCTTCCCTTCTGCCATCCTTCCATCTTTCCCTCCCTCTCATTACATCAAGAAATAGCTCTTTCTACTAAGGAGAGCTTTTCTTACTGAAACATTAAGAAATATTATTAATGCTGCAGATTGGTTACATTACTGATTCACTGACTGAATTCTTTATCACTTTGTAATATGTACTTCTGTCTCCATTTGATGTACAAAGAAAGAATGAGATAGGACACAAAAGTTCATGTCAAGATTTGCTTTGCTATATAATTCAAATTTGTACTTACTGTTGTCCAACTGACCTGCTGACCTAGATCTGTGAAATATAATGTAACAATGGAAGAAGCTGCAATGCTTTGAATGTTAACATAATCCTTCAAAAAGGGTCCACCTACAATTAAAAAAATAAGTAAATGAATCAATTAAACATTATAAAATATGAAAGAGAAACAATCTGGCTTAGTAGATAAGGAATCAGCTTTAGAATCAAGAAGACGAGGGTTCAAGTATTGCCACTGACAATGTACGACGGTGTGCCCCTTGAAAAAAGTCACTGAACTTCTCTCAGTTTCCAGCAGTTTTCTAAGACTACAGGTTGCAGAACAAGCACTAGCAGAGAGGATTTCCTTTTTGGGAGTTCTATTTTTCCTTTCTTTTCTTTATTTGTTTTATTATCTATAATTCCATTGACATAGGGAGCTCCTGATAAGTATTTCACCTCTACCAGTACATCTTGTAAGCTAGTCTACAAATTCCCTATGCCAAAGGAAACCATTGGTCCTATTCAAAAATACACATACATATTTACATGTAGACATAACACACACATCTACGTAGAGACATAGGTGTCTCTCTCTCTCTCTCTCGATAACTAATAGTATCAAGTAAAGATGAAAAATTTTGATTTGTGAGTTGCACTTAAATTGATAACATGCTTAAAAAAGCACAAATAAATTTGCTGAATTTGGAATCAAGTTTTGAGTTCAAAAGCAATCTCCACTACTTACTATTTTTGCAATATTAGAGCAAAAATGGGCCTTTGGAATATAGGTAGATACATAGATACATACATACATAGAGACATCTATATACATAGATACACATATATGTGTTTATATGTGTATCTATGTATATGTGAATATACATGTGTTTCCATCTATAAAATGAAGGGACCAGATTAGATGAACTCTGATATTCCTTTCAGCTCTAAATTTATGTCTGTGTCCCATAATTTTATAATTCACATGTTGATTGTTATGTTCTGCATTAACCCTCCCATAAGTAAATTACTCTTGCAAACCAATATACTTTGGGATTTTTACTCTTCATGATTATATTGTATAATATACTTGGAAGGTATGAATGCATGTTGATATTAACTTTTATCTCTAATATTTGTCTTCACACAATGAAGAGTTAGACTAGGATTCCAGAAACTTTCGAAGTCCATATTAATATTAAAACCTGTTCTGTTTCTACAATTGCAAAGTAAATTTTTTCAAAAAAAGAAATCTATTTTGATTCTTGTAACACCAAGCAAAGGCAGCTTCCAAGGTTCAGAATTAGCAGCATAGTAACTCTCCATTTATTTAGTGACAAATTAAGAGAAAACATTCACAGAACAGAGAAAATCAAAATACAGGGTAACTCAGTCATTTAGCAAGTTCTCAATTAAATCACAATTCAATCTTAATTCAATCACAAAGTATAGAGTCAAAATAACCTACCACTGGCCAGTACATTCATTTAGTCAGTCAAAAAGTCTCTCTTCTCAAATGGAGATTAGTTTCCAATCATAAACAAAGTACATTCATTTGATCAGTCACAGAGCACAAAAAGTCAAAAGGTTCCCACCCCTGGATCACAACTGAAATTGTAATTATCATCAGTTACCACCAAGCACCTTTTCAAAAAGGGCAGTGGGGAGCACAAAGGCCATCTAACCCTAAGCCACAAAAAGATTAAGATATCATCACAGCATTCAACGCCCAAGGGGAGGTCTTTTCTTTATCTTGACCCAAGATGAATGCTCAGCAATCTCTGTTCCTGGGGAGACAAAGCTTAACAAAGCCAAGATGTACACTGCCAGTCTCCTCATAAGTTCACTCTATGCCTGGAGAACAGCCTCAGGATCCCTGTAAACAGTAGCAAGACTCTCTTCCAGGATTTCTGTAAACATACAACAAGAAAATCCTCTTTCAGGGCTTCTGAACCAACAGCAAGGTTGTTGCAACATGCAACACCAGCACTGTCCTTTACCAGCAGACAAATCTGGTAAAAACAACATCAAAACAGAACAAAAACAACAAAAAATACACACATCATAGTCATCCCTCCTCAGTTCTCAGCAGCTCCAGGTGGCAGCTCTCAAACATCCTGGGCAGTTCCAACTGGCTGTCAGCAGTCTGGGTGGCCTCAGCTAACAGTTCTCTCTCTCTCTCTCTCTCTCTCTCTCTCTCTCTCTCTCTCTCTCTCTCTCTCTCTCAGCAAATGTGGTCCCTGGCAATTTTCCTCTCTCTCTCTGCCTCCACAATGCTGCTCCCCAAAAGTTCTTCTGCCTCTCTCTACTTCAGCCTTCTTTCTAAATCCAACAAAACATCTCGTCCCACTTCAGCTGCCTCTCTTCATGTCAACAAGTCCATCTCACAAGTGGGATTCAAAAGCGTTGGATTCCAACACTGAGCCCCAAAACCAAACCAATACAGGGTGATCTTTAAATTCCATTACCATTACAATTCTTCAATGCATCTGTAAGCTCCTCAATATGGATACACATTTTCATTCTCCCTAAACGCTAGAAGTTCTTGGATCAAACAACAAGTTCTCTGTTTGGCATTTGAAGCTCTCTTCCTAACTTTTATAGCTGTCTGGCAGTTCACTCACCTCCATGCACTCTACAATTTAGCAACATTGACTTTTTTATTATTCATTCCAGGTTAAACTCCAATTCCTGATTGTGCCTTTGTCTTTGGACGGGCTGTTTCCCAACCCTAGAACTCTCTGCTTCCCACCTGCCCATCCCTACCCTCTTTACTGGCTTCCTTCAAGATATATACCAAATCCCACTTTATGCAGATGAGACTTTCTCATCCCCTAGCTATTAATGCCTTCCCCTTTAAGATTACCTTTAGTTGACTCTGTACGTGTTTTATACGTACTTAGATATTTTCATTTTGCCTTCTCTATTTTACTTTAAACTTCTTTAACACAAGGATGGGGAATTTCTTTTCTCTTTTTTTTTAATTCCAACATTTGACTAAGTGCCTCATATTCATCAAGCACATAATTTTGTTGCATGACTGATGAATTGATGAATCCCTCCTAGTCACTATAAATTATCTGAAGATAACTTCCTTTAGGTCTTTTAATTTTTGGAGAGTTTCAAAGGTAAATTCAATTTCATAAACATTTAAAATCTACTATATCCTAAGCACCTGTTCCTTAAGGAACAATCTAGGAGTAAAATAAGATAATAATGATACAAATGAGATTATAGATGTATTAAATGTAAACAATTTGTCAATCTTCCAAGTGAGTTCCCTATTTAGATAAAGCACAGGTTAAGAATCATAGCATTTGACATGCTATGTCAAAATTTAACTGCCTCCAGGGCAAGGAAGTGGCAGATGTGGCAGCCCTGCAGCGGCTTCCACATGGCTGCTTCAGAGCTCCTGGCCTGCAGACTGCAGGGGAGCCAAACAATCATTCAGTAGCTAAGTGCTTTTATGCTGAGCGGCCGGGATCTGGATCATGGTCTTGGGTGGTGGTCCTGAGGTGTGTTTTCAGTGAGCCAAAGCTGGTGGGGGCCATAGCATTTTCCTAAAAGTTCCGGCAGCTGCAAAAATCCCAGCCATTTGAGACAGAGCTTACCCTCATGGAAGCAGAGTTCCCCAGAGCTAAAAAATCAAGTAATTTACTGGCAACATGAGGAGGCAAAGAAAGCAAAGTAAGAACAGCAACTGAACTTTAGATTTCTACTTTGGGGGGAAAAAGGATCAAAGCATGGAACTGGAGAAAGACAACAGCATCCAAGAAACATAAGAATTCCTACAAGCCATAGATCAGCTTAAGAAGGATTTTGAAAAACACGTAAGAGAAGCGGAGGAAAAATCTGGAAGAGAAATGAAAATGATGCAAGAAAATCATGAAAAGAGAGTCAACAACCTGACTGAAGAAAATAACAAAAAATAGATTAACTCAAATGGAAAAAGAGGCCCAAAAAGCCAATGAGGAGAAGAATGCCTTAAAAAGTCAAATTTTCCAGATGGAAAGAGAATATCTAAAGTTCTCTGAAGAGAATAATTCCTTCAGAATTAGAGTGGAGTAAATGGAAGCCAATGACATTAAGAGAAATCAAGATACTACTAAACAGATCCAATCAAATGACAAAATAGAAGGCAATGTTAAATATCCCTTTGAAAAAAACCACTGACCTGGAAAATAGATCCAGGAGAGACAATTTAAAAATTACTGGACTACCTGAAAGCCATGATCAAAGAAGAACTTAGAAAGCATCCTTCAAGAAATTCTCAAGGAAATTTGCCCTGATATTTTAGAACCAGAGGACAAAATTGAACTTGAAAGAATTCACTAATCACCTCTTGAAAAAGTTCACCAAAAGAAAACTCTTAGAAATGTTCTAACCAGGTTCTGGATTTCCCAGATCAAGGAGAAAATATTAAAAGCTGCTAAGAAGAAACAATTTGAATACTGTGGAAACACAATCAGGATAACCCAGGATCTAGCAGCTTCTACGTTAAGGGATTGAAAGGCCTGGAATATGATATTCCAGAGATCAAGGGAGCTAGGATAAAAACCAAGAATCACCTGCCCAGCAAAATTGAGTATAATGTTCCAGGGGAAAATATGGTCATTTAATGAGGTTGAGGACTTTCAAACATTCTTGCTGAAAAAAACAGAACTGAAAAGAAAATTTGACACTCAAATACAAGAAGCATAAGAAGGTAAACATGAGAAGAAATCATAAGGAACTTATCTAAGTTGATCTATTTACAAGCCAACATAGAAAAATTATTATTGTAACTTATGAAACTTTTCTCAGTATGAGGATAGGTGAAGGGGAGCCAAGCAATCATTCAGTAGCTAAGTGCTTTTATGTATATACACATGCACATACACATATGCATATATGTATATA
>JAQQSW010004977.1:0-14312 GCA_028646575.1 Pseudocheirus occidentalis | reverse complement strand
AGCCCCCTCATGGAGGCAAGATGGAGTTTACATACAGAAAGATTGTGGGAGGGTCCTAGGGGTGGTCTAGAGGAGGAGTTTGGGGAGGGTCTTGAGGAGGAGTCAAATGAGGTCACACTCCAGTAATGAGATTAAGGGTGGGAAATAGCTGAAGACTACCTGGAGATGACAGACAATGGAGGGCTAGGCTAGTTTAAGGTTTACAGATTTGGGTGTAGATATTCTGATAGGATCAAGGGTGGGAAGATGGACAATGGAGGGCTAGGCTAGTAAGAGTAAGAGATTTGGGCCTAGCTATAATGAAAGGCTTATGATCTCAGGCAAATGCCTCATTAAACCAGAAGATGCAATCAGAGTTCTAGGGGTTTCCCAGAGTCTGTACCAGGGAGGCAACCTGAAGGTACTGAGCTAGAAAGAAAACTGGCAGTCAGGATCTTAGAGAGACTAAGGATCTCATGGCACTGAGATGCAGTGTCATCCCCAAACCTAATTTAGGCTAAGAATAAAGTATCTTTACTTAGTATTTACACTAGACCTAGTCAAAATTGTACCCTTTGTAACTTCTTTAGTTGGCCACATGTTATTTTTTTTTAATTATTTTTAGTCTATGGAATAAAATAAGCATTTCTATAACATAGTATAATAGAAAAGATGATAGTACATGAAGCTGCCAATCTATTATGGTACAACTTTGCTATTCTTTTTATTTTATTATTATTTGCTTTTTTTTTGGAGGGGGGAGGGCAGGGCAATTGGCGTTAAGTGACTTGCCAAGGTTACACTAGTAAGTGTTAAGTATCTGAGACTGGATTTGAACTTAGGTACTCCTGACTCCAGGGTTGGTGCTCTATTCACTGCACCACCTAGCTGCCCCTATTCTTTTAAAGTATTTAATAAAATTTTCATGGAAATTTTTTTTTCTTGCAAAATGACCATTTAAAATCTTTGAGGCATTTGTGAATTTGTCACAGGAAAGAAATTTTTCTTAATAATGGTGGTGGTTGCTTGACCCCTTCATTTTACAAATAGGGGAAGCAAAGCCCAAAGAGGTTAAGTACCTGCCCCAAGGTCATGAAATCAATCATGATAGAGTCAGGAGTTGAGCAATAACAGCAATATTGGCAATGGGGTCTGATGGATTTCTAGTACTCAGATGTTGTGGTTACAGTAGTTGACCAGCTCCAGAATCCACTGAGAGCTAGTATGACTACGGTGGTGAGGGTAGAAGAAAAGTCTCAAAGGTTCAAGTGTGGGGAATGCACACCTGCTTGACACAAAGTTCCAGACATAACCCAGCAGGGGGGATTAAGATTTCAATGGTTCCTGCTTTTTCTTGTTAGAGATATACTTTTGACTTTGCATCTATAAACCAAGTATGCTAACTGAAGTGCAAAACATGGGGTGTTTGTGTGTGTGTGTGCGAGAGAGAGAGAGAGAGAGAGAGAGAGAGAGAGAGAGAGACAGAAAAAGAAAGCAAAAGCTTCAACAAGTGTCGTTTTAAAATTACTTTTTAAAAATGCATATATTTTTCATGCCAGAGAATTCTATTCCCCAGGGTACAGAAGTATTATTTTATGACAAGTCTAGTTGCATATGAAGGCACAAAGCCTCCCTAGGACAGTAACACTCAAGGGGAGCAATTTCCAAACTTTGCCTGGGGCATATAATTGCCTTCTTACAGCAGGGCCTGAGCAGGGAGGGGTGAGAGGGCTGTGGGTGGAGTTCGTCAAAGAGCAGCAGCATTAACAGAAAGTCAGACCTGGAAGAGACCTTAGAGATCATCTAGCCTGACCCCTTCCTTTTACAAATAGGGGAAGCAAAGCCCAGAGGTTAAGCAGCTGTCCAAGGTCATGAAATCAATCAGTGATAGAGAAAGTTGAATAATAATAGCAATGATGGACATTTATTTATGATTTTAGCACCCAGTGAATTAGGTGCTACTATAGTCCTCACTATTCCCATTGAACAGATATAGAAATTGAGGTGGAGAGGTTAAGTGGCTGGTGCAAAGTTTCACAGCCAATGTGAAATATTTCACATTCACAGTATTCCACAGAAATAAGAATCCTGGTCTTCTTGATATCAGATGTATTCACTATACCATAGAGCAATGATTTCAAGAGAAAGGGCCCCCTGCCAGACAACGTAACCTCTGAGGCAGCTGGCTTATTATACTCTCCACTGAATTATTAAGAGTAAGTTATAAACACTGACATCTGCCACCTCCACCTAAGACCTCATGTGTCTTTTCTCCCCCACAGTTATTGTGGTATATTGGAAAGAGCTCTAGATTGGGAATAAGAGGAATCAAAATCTTGATTTAACTTGTTGCCTGTATGGTTGGAAAAATGACTTCATCATTCTGGGCCTCAGTTTTTTTACTACTAAATGAGAGGGTTACATTACAAGGTCTCTTTGGGCTTCAAATCTATGGCTGTGTTCTCTTTCTTTCTCTACATCACCAGGATCTCCTTGGGCTAACCCTCTGTACAGAGGTTAGTTGGGTTTTGAAGACAGGACCTGTCCTGCTCCTTGCATCAATACTTAGCATTTTCTGAAATCTCCAATATCACTTTTTTTCTACTATGCCTCTCTTAAGTAACTTTGACTGAAGGATTATCCACGTCCTTCTTTCCTCCCTCCCCACAGAATACTTTCTTCAGAGCATTTGAGGCTTACTTACCTCTACCTTTCCAGAGCAGTCTGGGTATTTGGGGTCATTGGGCACCTCACATTGATCCCGCTGGCCTTCAGACACTGGGAGGGGAGGGTCAGAAGAAAAGGCAGATAATATGGAAAGATAAGGTCCAGATAATATGGAAAGATAAGTCACACCCTGCTCCCCCAGAATGGAATAAGTCAATCTAATATAGAAGGGGAAGGGCAGATGGATTTTCCTAGCACTCAACTTCTCAAAAAAGAATTCTAAGCATGTATGCTCAAGGGATTGGGTCAAGAGATTCATGCTAGTCCTCCCCTTGATCCCAAGTCATACTCAGGGTAGAAGATGGCAGTTCTCACAGGGCCTATACCATACAGCAATGACTTCAAGAGGAGAAGGGGTCCCCTGCCAGAGGCAGCAGGCTTACTATGCTCTCCATTGAATGAGTAAGAGTAATAGAAGTTTAGCCTTATCCACCCCATCCCCTATTTCCATATTTCCCTCCTATAAACAATGGTCTCATTGGACAAACAGGATGACATTGGTTTGGCAGTACCTACTCACCCATTTATTAGGGAAAGTATGGACTTGGGTACTGATGGCAACCCAAATCCCACCACCCCATTATCATGCTGTGGGAGCAAGTTTTGTCTAGAAGAAGCTTGGGGTATTTTCTACCCCTTCTCCCCCCACCATACATATAACTTTTTGCATAATCCTCTCAAAATCTTTTTGAGCTTGAACCTCTCAGGCAGAGCTATAGGAGTAGGTCTCATCTCTTCTCAGTGACGTCATTCAGCTCTTTAAGCTAAGCACATGCAGAAAGCAAGGGGCCACCCCTTGGTGTTAAGCACAGCTGAATTAGTAAAGAGTCATTTAGACATTGCCCCACCCCCAGTTGTTGCCCATCCAAGTTTAAAACTTCTCTTTTTGACAAGGTTGGGGGGGGGGCAGGAATGAAGAGAACAGGATAGGTTGCTATTCTAACCCTGAATCTAGTGAGATTACTCCTCCTACATCAAATGTTACCAATTAATTGCTTGAAGCCCCATCCTTTCAAAAGTCCCAACTTTGGAAAACTTTGTCCAATAACCCGACCTTATGGTAATTTGCTCAGCCTATGAGGCAGAAACCATCACCAACCTTCCTGGGGCTCTACTACACAGAAAATACTTGGAGATGGGAAGGGGGTGAGATAAAGCAAAGGCAAATATCTACAGCCAGAAACCGGTAGTGAAGCCCACCCTTGCTGTGCAGGACACTGTTGCGCAGGATTTGATCCACCTTCACGGCAATGTCAGAGACATTCTGGGCAATGGCCTGGATCTTCTCCATCAACTTGGCACCTGGTGGGAACCTGAGCAAGGAAGGAAGTGTGAACTATAAGACTAGGGAAAAGCCATTTGTACCTTCTTCAGGGTATCATTTCCCAAGCAGATTTTTTTACAAGCAATGGAGCCTATGCGACAAGTAAAGGATTCAAGCCCTTGGGCCCATGTACATCCTCAAATATAAGGATTATTAAAGTCAAAGATGGAAAAATGGAACTGTAGCCCCAGGGAATGCTGAAGGATGGTCATGGGAAGAGTGATGATGGTTATAACAGTAATAACTATTGCTTTAAGTTCTTTACACACTTATCTTACTTGAAGATAATAATCATAACAACTACATGAGGTAGGTAGCATAGATGTTAATATCCCTATTGGACAGATGAGGAGACTGATACTCATAGAGTTTAAAAGAATTGCCTGGGTCACACAGTAGGTCAGTGCCAGAGGCAAGCTTTCAAGTCAGGCTTTCCCAAATGCAAATTTAGCACCTTATACACCCTTTATTAACCCCGATAATAGTAAAGGTATAAGGCATGTGTGTAGAATCATATGTTTGGAAACATTTTAAAAAGTTTTTATTCATCTTTTCCCAATACATTCCTTTCTTCCTCAACTCAGAGAGTTATCCCTTATAACAAAGAATTTTTAGAAGCTGTTCAGCAAAACTAACCACCACAGCAATTAAGTCCTGCAACATATACATCAAACCAAATCAGTAGTTTCCTACTTCTGCAAAGAAGGGAGTTGCATTCCTATCCCTCTTCCTTGCAGTCAAGCTTGGTCATTATCATTAGAGTCTTCCATTTCTTTTTTTCTTTTTGTTTTTCCTTTCCATTTACACTGTTGTAATCGTATATATTGTTTTCCTGGCTCTGCTTACTTTATGAATTTTATACAGTTCTTTCCATACCACCCTATATTCTTCATATTTATTTTTTCTTATGAAACTGTACTATTCTAAATATTCCATCACATTCGTGGACCAAAATGTGTTTAGCCATTTCCCAACTAATAACCATGTACTTTGTTTCTAATTCTTTGTAACTACAAAAAATACTGCAAAAATATTTAAGTGCATAACAATAGCACCAAAAGTAACATTTATGCCTTACTTTAAAGTTTGCAAAACATTTTACAGATATTATTTCATTTAATTTTTGCAACAACCCTGAGAGATAGGTACAACAATAATTTCCAGTTAACAGAAGATGAAACTGAGGCTGAACTTGCCTAGGATCACAGTTCATAATTACCTAAGGAGGAATCTGAACTCAGGTGTTCCTCTCTCCAAGGCTACACGGCCCTATCCACTCCACCACAATACCCATAAATATATTAGACTTTTCTTTGTCTTTGACCTCAATGCAGTATATGTCTAGTCGTGAGATCTTTGGGTCAGTCCCTTTCTACTGTATTGGGGAACCTCTCTTAGAGTGTGCATGAGGATGGGCCTGAACCCTGGCCTACACATACTCTGGCTCCTTACTAAAAAGTATGCGTGACAGGAAGTTCTGATTGTTTCCTTGATATCCATGACTGTGGAGTGGTGAGGAATGTCACACGGAAGATGACTGAGACATGAAGAACAACCCACTCTATAGGTTACAAGAAGTGAGGAAGAAGAGATGACTTCTGGTCTCCTTTTTTTTTCTAGGCTTCCTCTTTGTTGGCACATAGTCAACGTGATCTGTCTCTCTTGGACTTTCATTGAGGAATGAAAGGAATTTTTTCTTCTTTCCATCTCCCTAGAAGCTTTAGCACATGGCAATGAGAAGATACGCTTGTCTGGGCCAATCTGAGATCGGATCTCAAATTTCTAGTTGCCTCTTCTACTTTGTGTTTCTTTCTGCAAGCAGAGGTGACCAAACAGCAATCCTCTGAGACTTGCAGTTCTAATCTTGAGAATCACCTTGTGAGTTTGAGAGGTCAAGAGTTTCTGGGTGCTGACTGGTAGCAACTATGCTACTTCTTGGTGGAATGGCTAGCCATCAGCAAGACCATCCTGAGAATCGAAACCCTATCCATGACAGCTGGACAGCTTTGAAACTCAGATTGCTATTTGGAGTGTACAGACTAAAAAAATAAAAGTAACATCTGTTTGTCAGTCTCTGTGAGCCTCTTAGGGGGCATTGCTTATTTCTGAGGAAAGAATAATAGAGATGATGGGTCATAGTTTATGTATTATGGATATATTAATGAACACTTGAGGTCTGGGCACTTTAATTATTTCTCTTAAGGTGGAAAATAAGTAGCTGTTATAAACCTAATATCTATTATTTTGTATGTTGAGTAATTTTTTTTAGAAGGGCTCTTGGGCCACATCTTAGCTTTGTTGTAGAGATTTTTTCCATAGATCTCTCTTGGGAAAGAGACAAAATGTCCTGATTTTATGGTCAGGCTGCCCCAGAACGAATTTGGTCTTAAGTTCAGGGCCAGGGCTCCTTTGTGGACACTGTGCCCTAGCCAGTCATAGGTGGCATTAGAATATTTCCAAATTGCTTTCCAGAATGGATGAACTACTTTACACCTCCACCAATAGTATATTAGTCTGCCCATCTGTCCATATCATTGACTATTCCCATCTTTTTTCATCTTTATTAATTTACTGGATGTGAGGTAGCCATTTTTTTCTTTTATTCAGAAATGTTCATATGGTGTCTGTAACACAGACTTTAAATGGTACAGATGGAGTCTGATTTAGCAAGTTCAGCTTGTTCAAAATGAGATTATTTGGCATCACACTCATCATACTGGACTCAGCACTGGTGGAGATGACACTTTCTATTTTCAAAGTAATCCATAATGATAGCGTTTGTGTTCACTTTAAAGCCAATTGAATGTATGTAAGAGGGCTTGGAACCTAACAGAGCTATGACTTGGGAGGTATGGAACAACAACAACAACAAAACAAAAACAAACAAAAAACAAGAAAGTTTAAAAAAGAAAAACAACTTCCTGACAGAATGTCAATCCAATGCTCCAAAGGTAGGTGGGGGTGGGAGTAGAGTGGAATAGGGGGAATGGGGAATGGGCCAAAGGAAGTGGTGCAAGTACATTGTGGTTGTATTATAATTCTAAGTGATCTGAGAAAAGTGATCTGGATTTCCTGACCCCAGTCAGGAAGACCTGGGTTCAGATCTTACCTCTGATGAGGCTGTGTGACTTTGGTCTAGTTCACCTCTCTAAGTATTAACTTATATAGTACTCACCTCAGTATTGTCATAAAGGTCAGCTGAGACAATCTATGTGTAATAGGCAGTCATTAGGGGGATTCTCTCTGATCTACTCTGGCTAAAGCATTCCCATAGGGAACTGAGCCTAGCACTCACAGCCACTTGAGGGAACACATCTGTACAGTGCTGAAAGATTTTGGAATGACATGGTAATCCTTTGGTTCCTATCATGACAGCAAGGGAAAAGAGCTAATTTAAAGAAAAGGCCACTGAAGCAGTGAAGAGTGGCACATTCAGCAGACCTTAAAAGGAGTAATTTTGGCCTCTGGTGTTCTCTCTTCCTATTTCGTAAGCAACTCATAACTCTTTGAGCCTCTCCCTTAGATTTTCTTCAAGGGGGAAGAGGGAATCATGTTTTCTCTCTGTCCCTGCTCCTGCCCATGCCCCTCAAGCACAATAACGGTAGCTGTTCAAACATGGCAGTGAGCTTGAGCTTAGACTTTGGGCCCCTGAGTATAAATGACTGAATAGAAATATTGAGTGAAGAACTTTTCAAATCTGATAATTACCTCAAGAGTTGGGAGTTCGTATTTATTGCTGTTCATCTTTTGTTCTTTTTTTTTTTGGAGGGGGGAAGGCAGGGCAATTGGGGTTAAGTGACTTGTCGAAGGTCATATGGCTAGTAAGTGTTAAGTGTCTGAGGCTGGATTTGAACTCAGGTCCTCCTTACTCCAGGGTTGGTGCTCTGTTCACTGTGCCACCTAGCTGCCCCCCATCTTTTGTTCTTGAAGAGGACCAATGACATTATGAGGGTGATGTCTTGACTTGTATGTGAATTGGATTTAAGTGAGGCAGAGCTAAGCAAAGTCGTCAGCCTCACTGTCTCCTCCAAAGTCATCAGAGTCCAGAGGCAGGACAAAAGTCAAATTGACTAGTGATGGCCCAGGATGCAGTGGGTGACTTTAGCCTTTTTAAACTAAGGTCTTTCCCAGGTCTGTTTGTCTGAGGCAATGATTAAGGGCTGAGTAAGAACTGAGACAAAAGATGGCCTAGTTTGCCATTATGAAAGAATCCAACTGGGAGAGGAAGAACCTCTGAGTTTCTGAGAACAAAAAACAATTGCTACTTATATTCACTCTAAGCCATCAAAGTCCAAACACTGAGCAAGAGAGACTTGGATTGGGACCTATTATTGGCCATTTGATGAAAGCCAGAGTGATTTGGGTTTAAAGGGTAGTCAAGTAGCTCTATTTAAATCACAATGAACTTTTCCAAAGCCTGTTTTTTCAGGGATATATTTCAGAAATGAAAAACTATACAAGAAAAAAGTGTTAATTGTCCCAGCTTTCTGAAAAAAGATAAATAAAAATGAAATTAAAATAAAAAAATATTCCCCAAGCCCCAAGATATCTCACAAAATATGAGACCAAAATTATATTCCTTTGAACAGAGAATCCACATCTCACCATGTAGACAGAGGGGAAGAAGAAGAAGAGGAAGAGGAGGAGTTTGTGTATTCTTGAATCAGTGCTAACTATGGGCAATAGGAGTTTTCTAAAGTTATTACGACATTTCTCAGAGAAGACGACCACCACCAGGAGAACAAGCTTAAGGCATATTCTGATTGCTGGAATACTGAAACCTCAAGACCACAAAGCTGGAAAGGATTTAGAGATCATCAAGTACAATCTCCTCATTTAAAAGATAAGGTAACTAGGCCCAGAGAGCCTAAGCAACTTGCCCAGAGTCATACTGGTTACATCTGAAGCAGAAGTTTAACTTTGAGGTCTATGCCTCAAAATCTGGCCCTTTCTCCACTATGCCACACTTGCCCTTTCAAGTTGTTCTGACAGTGCAGAACCCAGGTAAAAGTATAAGTATAGACCTTTCAGGAGAGAATAATGGGAGTAATAGGCTATTATTGAAAGTATTAACTATTAATGCAGGGGGCAGCTAGGTGGTGCAGTGGATAGAGCACTGGCCCTTGGAGGACTTGAGTTCAGATCCAGCCTCAGAAACTTACTGGTTGTATGACCCTAGGCAAGTCACTTAACCCTGACTGTCTCAAAAAACTTATTTATGCATTCTGTGAGTCTTTTGTGTTAGAAGTATTTCTTTTGGTTGAAGGAATTAAATAGCTGTCCTACATATGATGTACCTTGTACATGGATGTACCTTGTATACCCCTAGGCAGGGGTAGGGAAGCACATATGACTCTCTATGTCCTCGAGTGCAGCCCTTTGACTAAATTCAAACTTCACAGAACAAATCCCCTTAATAAAAGAATTTGTTCTGTAAAACTTGGACTCAGAAAAAAAGCCACACCCAAGAGTCACATGTGGCCTTTAGGCCACAGGTTCTCTCCATCCCTGGTAGAGGATGCCTTTAAGTTACCAGATGACTAGACAGACAGAGAGAGATGGAGAGAAATGGAGAGAAGCACACACACACACACACACACACACACACACACACACACAGAGATACAGAGACAAAGACAGAGACAAAGCAAGTACGTGAGATGTGGTGTCAAAAAATTCTCTAATCGGCTACTAAGCAGGAAGTCGGTTAATATATAAAAGGGGGAAACTTTCCCTGTATCATCCTTCTTTGTTCCCAGGGGGGAATGGGGCACAACAGGCTTACACTGCCTCTCCAGCCCTGAAAAAGGGAGGAGCAGCTAGCTAGTCCTAATACTGCACCTCACCTTGGATGCCATGAGCACATAGTTGCCTCTGTCTCTTTTGCATTTGCTTTTTCTTGAGTACCTTGAGATGGATGTGACCCAAGGAATGTAAGTTCAGAAGACCCCAAGGTCCCATCAACTGTTAAAGCTGAATGGGCCTGTAGCTACAACATTTCTGAAACAGCCATGGGAAGAATCAGTAAGACGAAGAGTCTGCCTCAGGAGTGAAGTGTCACACCAAGGATAGCACTGGAGATAGTCACTGGAGGAAAAGCGGTTTTAGGGAGCATGAATCCTTGTGGTGAAAAGTGCTGACTATGGACTCAAGAAAGGAAAGGAACAGATCTTGGAAGCTGTCTGAGCAGCCTGCCAACCAGAGAGCTGAGCCCAAGAGACCTTTGTGAGGACTCTGCAAAGGGAGGAAGGGCTTCTAGGGGCTGTGACTTCTATATTCCCTATATGTGGACCTCACTGGCATCATATAGTTTAAACCCACTTTTCCCGCGGGTGCTTTGTGTATAGATGTGGGGGAATGTGCCCCAAGAACTGGAGGGAAATGTCTGTATTACCATACAATCTGAGTAAGTGATTTTACTAAATGCTGTAACTGATGGTTTGATGGGGGTCATACCAGCTAAGGCTCAGACAGGATTATGATTTCTGGTTGCTTAATTTTACAAGAAGTTATCATTTTCTCCTAGTTTTCTAAAATTCCTGGGACCATTTTTTTCCCTCTGCCCTGTGGTAGTTGAGAGCAGATCATTGTTTTCTGAGTACACCGTTTTAATCCAAATTACTTCAGGCTTTTATTATCCCTAAAGCCTGGAAAACAGTAGGAGTCTGTGAGTTGAAGTGGAAGTGAAGGGAGTGCTTCGGTTGTATGAGAGTTATCTAACCTTTCTGAGCCTCAGTTTCCTCAACTGCACCCACCACACAAGTCAATGCCCGTAGGTAATGCTTGTCAAGCACTTGAGCAGCTCTCATCATCAGCTATTAGATTTCTCCAGCCTCCTTTGGGCTTTGTCGCAAGACCAGAGTCTTGGGTCAAGTCAAAGCATAGAGAAAGGGCAGAGCAGAAGCTTAAGTCAGTTCTGTGGGTTTGGAGGGGACATCTGCTCTCAATCTACAAGTAGAAGGTTCATGTATTAAAACTAGAAACATGGTTTTCATCATTCCCCCACCCCCACTTCCACAGTTTCCCCTTATTTCCTTAGGTTCTCTCTAGGGTTGGACAAAGGAGCAAATGGGATGGAATTTACCCTCCCTTTTGAGTCCCATTTTTTCAAAGGAAGAAGCTTATTTCCCTTGGGAATCTGGGAGAAGAAAAGAGAAAAGAGGCAAGACTGAACAAAAGTCCCGTTTCCTATCATAATGTCTTCCTCTTACCCCTGGTACCCAGTGCCCTCGTATTATCTGCTTCTTGCCCAAAGCACCCAATGCTGTGCCCTTGTAAGCTTGCCTTCTGGAAATATCCCAAAGTCAAAAATCACTTTTCCCTCTCCCTAACCTCCTCCTTCTCCTTGTCTCACCTTTTACCTTAGCATGGCTAATCTCAGCTGGCTACCAGGAGGAAAGTTATCTGATTAAATCAAATCCCATTGAGAAGTTGAAGGAAAAAGCTGTGCTAGGCCTGTAAATTATGTTTGTTTGTTTGTTTGTTTGTTTTGGAGGGCAGTTGGGGTTAAGTGACTTGCCCAAGGTCACATGGCTAGTTTTGTGTGTGTGTGTGTGTTAAGTGTCTGAGGCTGGATTTGAACTCGGGTACTCCTGACTCCAGGGCCGGTGCTCCATTCACTGCGCCACCTAGCCGCCCGTAGGCCTGTAAATTATGAACTTTTAAATCTACATAGAAATGACAAGCACTTCATGCCTGAATCCTGAGGTTACCCAACCACAAATTCATCTCCTCAGTCTCCATTTTTGAATCTTCCATAGTTTACTGACTATAAAATGATTGAATTATAAAGTGCTTTAAGTTTTGGAAAGCACTTTACATCTATTATTTCATTTGATCATTACAACCCTGTGAAGTACATATTAGAGATATTACCATTTTAATTTTACACATGTGTAGACTGAGAAAGGTTAAGTGACTTACCTATGGTCACATAGCTAGTAAGTGACAGAGTTGGAATGTGAACTGAGCCCTCTTAATCGCCATTCAAGGGCTCTTTCCCACAGAGAGAAGGCCAACAATGGTAGGGGTCAAGGAGGGGTACAATGTAGTTTGATCAATTACCTTCAGTTCAGGTGACCTATGCTTCACTACAGACATTAATTATTACCTTGAATTATGGACTCAGAATGTTAGAGCTAAAAGGTACCTTAGAAAAGACCTGATAATACACTCTTATCTTAACAAATGAAGGAACTGAGGCCTAGAGAGGAAAAAGTGATTTGCTCAAGGTTGCAGAGTGACTGAGCCAAGATTAGAAGCCAGGCCTCTGTTTCAGTCCTAATGCATCATATCACCTGTGCCATAGGAGGGAGGGAACAAAGTATTTGGTCCAAGGAATAAGCTAGTGCTGGAAGATTAGAACCTACCATTGTGTCAGAAATGAAGTTACCTTTCCTCTATCTAAGCAGGGGTTTAAACAGTCCCTTGTTTCTCTGCCTATCACTTAGAGAGACAAAACAAATACCCTCCCACTGTCTCAGCCTCATCTTTGCCTGCTAATTGGTTGGGCTAAGTCATGGAGCTCCAGGGGGAAGCTGCCAGTACATCCCTGCCCAGAACCAACAAGAAGAACAATTTCATCAGCAAAGTATTGACTAACAGACTCCTGTTTTATTGACATTAAAAAAGCCAATAGTACAAAAAGAGACATCAGGAGTGATCTTGTGCAGCAGCAAGCCAGAGAGAACAGAATTCCCCAGAGGAAGGAGGGAGGAAGAAAAGGAGAGAGCATTCCCATTAACCACTGCACACAGCCATTGGAAGAGCTTAGTGACCCACAGCCTCTAGAACATAACTGATCACCAGAAAGAGGAAGCGAATGGACTGATTCTTCCTCAGTGGCAGCTAGTCCTCCTATGCTATCCTAGGTATTACCTATGATGACAGACAGAATTTACCTTTCTCTACTCCCTCCCATCTTCTTGCTTGATGCTTCCCTCACCACCCTCATCAGAGTTATCTCAGGTAAAGAGTGCCAACTATTTCTAAATTTAAGCCTTAGTCATACTCACAAATTCTTCTAGGATTTTAGACTTCATTGTAACAAAATTAAATGCTTCTTAAGGCCTTGATCTGGTTGTAACTTATACCAAAATGGACTGATTTCTGATTTGAGTAAGGAAAATGAAGTCACTCAAAGGGAAATGGTGAAATGGATGGTGGACAGTAGTAGGTTACAGCACATTACCAGGGAAAAACTGAGTAGTCAGGTAGCCAGTCAACAAGTACTTATTAAATGTTTTTTATGTGGCAGGCACTGTGCTAAGCACTAGGCATGCAAAGAAAGGAAAAAAACAAAACAAAAAAACAAGTCCCTATAGTTAAAGAGCTCAACTCTCATGGATAAGACAATACACAAACACTAGGCACATACAAGACACATACAGTCAAAATTATGGTTTTTCCAGTAGCAATGTATGGCTGTAAGAGTTGGACCATAAGGAAAATTCAGTGCCACAGAATCAATGCTTTTGGATTATGGTGCTATAGAAGACTTTTGACAATCCTTTGGACAGCAATGAGATCAAATTAATCAATACTTAAAAGAAATTAATTCTGACTTCACTGGGATGTCAAATACTGAAGTTGAAGCTACTTTGGCCATAGTAGACCAGACTCATTGGAAAAGACCCAGATGTTGGGAAAGATTGAAGGCAAAAGGAGAAGATGGATTAGAACAAATGAACAAGAGTTTATATTGACTTTGAGATATAGTGGAGGATAGAAGGGTATAATAGTAATGGTAATTTGAAGATCCCTACCTGCCCCTTACTAGGTTGAATGTAATCATAAGGAACCTGTGGTGGGAAGAGCTTGCTGAAGAGTGGAACAGAGCCCATAGGAAGCTGGGAGTCAGAGCAGTTAGAGCTGGAGAGAGGAGAGGATACACCCAAGGATATAGCTGGGCTTGTGAGTATTTGAGGGAAGGCTAAAGGATGGTGTGGCTCTCTGCTGTGTTATGATGTATGTTTCTTTGTTGCTATGATGAATTTGGCTTTCTGGTTTGGGGATTCAGTTTTCTGGTATCTGAATAAATGTTTTGTTTCTGTCTTTTATATGGAGAGTCTGTTATATTTTGCAATTGAAAACTATACCAGCATATTCATAGTCCCCATAGACACTACGAATATTGTATTGGTGCTACAAAGGGCCTGCCATACTATGATTCACAAAATCACAAAGTTGTGTCCGGACACAACCAGACAACAGCACAATGACAAAAAGAAGGTAATCTCAGAGGAGTGTGGGTAGACCAAAGTCTTCGTGTAGATGGGATTTA
>JAQQSW010004976.1:0-14312 GCA_028646575.1 Pseudocheirus occidentalis | reverse complement strand
ACAATTTGAATACTGTGGAAACACAAACAAGATAACCCAGGATCTAGTAGCTTCTACATTAAAGGATAGAAGGGCCTAGAATATGATATTCTGGAGATCAAGGGAGCCAGGATTAAAACCAAGAATCACCTACCCAGCAAAATTGAGTATAATGTTCCAGGGGAAAATATGGTCATTCAATGAGGTGGAAGACTTTAAAGCATTCTTGCTGAAAAAAACAGAACTGAATAGAAAATTTGACATTCAAATACAAGAAACATGAGAAGGTAAACATGGAAAAGAAATCATAAAGATCTTGTCAAAGTTGAACTATTTACATGCCTACATGGAAAAACAATAATTGTAACTTATGAAACTTTTCTCAGTATGAGGATAGATGAAGGGAATATAAATGTATATTTATGTATACATACACATGTCTATATAGAAGGGTATATATATATGAATATGAACACATATGTGAGTGTGTCAATTTAATAGGAAGGGATATTTTAAAAGGTGAAACTGAGAGGTGGGAGAAAAATAGAATGAGAGGAGACAGAGAGAGACAGAATGGGGTTAATCATCTCATGTAGAAGACACAAGGGATAACTATTACAATGGAGGGGAAGAACAGGAAGGCAAAAGGGAAAGCGTCAACCTTACTCTCACTGAATTTGGCTTAGGGAAGGAATGACATACACTCTAAATTGGGTATCTTGACCTACAGGAGAGTAGGGGGGATGGGGATGAGAGGGGAGATTGTGGAGGGGAGGGCAGAGTGGGGAGGAGAGTTATTAGAAGCACGAACTTCCGTAAAGGGACAGAGACAAAGCAGAGAATAGAACAAGGGTGGGATGAGATAGGAAGGAGGGAAATATAGTCAGTCTTTCACAATATGTCCATTGTGGAGATGTTTTGTGTAACTACACATGTACAGCCTGTATCGAATTGCTTGTCTTTCTAGTGGGGGGGGGGTGACTGATGAGGGAGGAAGGGAAAGAATCTAGAATTTAAAGTTCTATAATTAAATGTTAAATATATATGTGTGTATATACATATATATATATACACATATATGTGTATATACATATTAATATTATTTTTTTGCTTTTTTTTGGAGGACAGTTGGGGTTAAGTGACTTGCCCAATGTCACACGGCTAGTTTTTTGTGTTAAGTGTCTGAGGCCGAATTTGAACTCAGGTACTCCTGATTCCAGGGCCGGTGCTCTATTCACTGCGCCACCTACCTGCCCCTATATATTAATATTATTATCATCATTATTATTTATATACAACTGGGAATTAAGATATACAGGCACTGAGGTTGTCAGGGTCACTTTCCCTGATTGCAGGGGCAGCCGGTTACTTACCTCAATTGAGAAGGCACCAGCACCTTCTCCAATACAGAAGAGTCAGTGGCTCAAAGCTGTAAACAGCAAAACTTTATTGAGCACTCTCTGTAGTGAAGCTTTACAACAAGATTTCAAGACCCACCAACCGACAACAACTGCCCCAAAACCTGAGTCTTATATATCCCCCCAACACACCCACTACACGTGGTAAAAAACAAGGTCTGGCTGCAAGGAGCAGGATATAGACAAATGTGGGGGCAGGAAGTTGCAGTTACAGGGGCTTTACCTGGCCCCGGGGGAAGGAGACACCATCTGGAAAACCCGGTTTCTACACGCAGGAGAACTCCAAGCACTGCTGCTCCCCACTGCCTTTGAGAGACCCAGAGAGTACAGCAGCCCCAAACTCCACATGACCCAAACTTTTCCAGGGCCTCAACTCTTCCTGTGCCTCATCCCAACCACCTGCAACCTGTAAGTATTTCTTAACTCTCACATGAGGTAAGGAGATCTATCTCGCCCTACTGGAAAGTCAATGGGGTGATGGGGGAGGATATAGGAGAGAGCAGATTGGAGGAGAAGGTAAACATGGGATCGCTGTTTTGGGGTTGTGGGTAAGGGAAAGATGGGGAGAAAATTTGTAACTCAAAATCTTGTGGAAATGAATGATGTACACTAAAAATAAACAAGTTAATTTAAAAAAAAAAGAAATGGTCATAATGTAAAAATATGACACTTCTGCGCAGTCTACATATCCTTGGCCTCTCTCATTATTTCTTCCTGAATCAAATTTTCCTATATATTTCTCACCAGCCTTTTCCCCCTATCTTTTCATTGAAGGTGAATGAATAGTCAAGTATATATTGATTTGATTTAGAGGGTCTTACAGAGTTTGTAGAATTTCTCTATTTCTTGATCCTCTGCACTAGACTTGGTCTCTTTGTGGAGCCATAATTGAGACTTTTCAAAAATAATAAAATCTGTCAGAGCTGATATTCTGCTAGCATAGCCTCCAAGAACCAAGGATCACTCCTGCACCTTAATCAAGCATTAGAGTAGGCCCAAAAGAACCCATTAAATTCACCTGATGTCTCCAGAAGGTGAACACTTTGAGGACCTTCTGAACAACTAATTCCTCCTTACAATGGATCTTGGCTATCTGAGCAACTCATGGTAATATCAGGGTTAGCAAAGTCCAGATCTCTTGCTGTCATAAAATGACTTTGGTCCTTCAATTCAAAATTATTCTCCTCCTCCTTCTCCAAGAAGCACAATACTGGGGAAATATTCTATCCCTATTATTCTATATTCTATATTCTATCCGTAGCAGGATAGTTACCAAATGATCAAGCTTAGGAACTCTTGACCACTTACGATTTTTTAACTTGGAACCTCTCAGATTTGGGATTATCTATGAGACAGTCCCCAAAGTTGGGAAAGTCTACTACTTTCAGGATCTCTCTTCCTAGGCTGCCTGCCTCTGCAGAATTTCATCAAAGCTTCCTGCTGCACACCTTGGAAATGGAAATTCTATTCTCATGAACTCTAATATTTGATCATTTCTTGAGAAAGAAAAGGGAAAGGTAGAAAGTGATGAAGAATTTGCAGTTCCACACTTCAGATAACTTGCATGAACTCATACTTTCTCCCTAGTGTTTCTCCTATAAGCTGCCATTTTTCTGCTCCTAGGGAAAAACCCCTCCCTCTATATCCTGCTGCAGTCTGGTCAGGAAGTCCAATGGAAAGAAAGTACACAAAGAAGAATCATGGCATCTCAGGCAACAGCGTACTGTTACAGCCTAAGGGAAAGGGGTGGATCCTTGGACAAGACTCCACCCTCCCCCATTCTTGGTTCCAAACACCTTGGAGACAACTTCACTTTCCAAGAACCAATCAGAGGAGTTCTTAGTTTCCCCTCAGGAAGGGGAGAGGGTGAAAGTCTGCTTCCATGGGAAAAGCCCTTCAGACAAAGGTTCATGTCCTATATAATTTCATCAAGTTTTTTGGAGGGAGGGGGAAACTCATCAAATTGATCAGGAGCTTTCCTGATCAGCCTTCTACATATTTACCTGTCTATCCATCCAAGTCAAGCTGCCATCCTACCACACTCAGCCTCAAGGCTGTTATCACTAAAGGATAATAAAGGTTTTTCATTTCTTAATTTCTACCTCCACACCTGTCATTTAAAACCCAAAGCAGCTTTTCCCCCACCAATAATAGAAGGACAAACCAGAGTTGACAACTTGCAGAAAGGACTGCATTATTAAACTAGGGACTAGAAATGCCCCTAGGGTAGTGAGGGAGGCTATCACCCACATAACATGTAGGTGCCTGCTGGCACGGGACAGCATACCCTGGCGAAGAGAATAAGAGAATGACGAAGTGCATGTAAAGTACAGCAGACAGCTGACATTCTGTGTTGCACTTGATTGCAACGCCCTTTTTAAAAGCCTAACAACTGCACTGCAAGGCAGGTATACCAGGTATTGTCCTTATATTACAAATAAGGGAACCGATTATCAGAAAAAAGTAACTTGCCCAAAGTTCATAAACATTGGGAGCAGGATTTGAACCCAGATTTCTCAATTCCAAGTCCAGAAGTTTATCCACTACATCATGTTGAGCCCCAAAGTATAATGTATATGACTTGGTAATGTACAAACAATGTGGTCTGTGTGAAGAAGTCTGCATAAGAGGCAGAGAACTGGGCTCAGAGCTAGGAAGACCCAGGTTCAAGGATAAAATGCACACAAACACACCCACTAACACTCACACTGGCCTTACTAAGTCACATAAGAATTTCTGGGAACTCAAAGTCACCAATTCGGAGACATACACAATCCCCAATCTTAGACACAATGAGTCCCTGGGAGTGGATCACTGTAACACAAACTATCGACTGTTCTTGTACTAAATGTTGATTATATAATGCAACACAGAAGAGGAAATGCTGCATGTGGACTCAAGAGATCTGAGACTGATTCCTGGCTCCGACACTTCCTGGCAGTCAGGTTACTCTCCTTTTCTAATGTTGAGGGGTTTTTGCTGTAAAATGGGGGTAATAGTATTATCACCACCTACCTCTCAGGGTTGTCCTAAAGAGACTGCTTTGTGAATGTTATTATTATATTGTACACAAGCAATGCATATGTACATGTGAAACATTTTTTTGTCTCCTCATCCTTTTCTGTGCTTTGATTCTGACTCTCTGGACTTCTTTAGCCACCATGACTCAGTAGCCTTCTCGCCCTGCAAGATCACCCCCCACCCCTACAGCCCCTTCCATTTTAAGGAAATCCAGGCCAGCCGTGTTCACTCCTTTATTCCTCTCAGCTCCCATCCTGATTCTCAGGACTTCTTTCTCTGCCAACAGTTTTTTTTCCTCTAGAAAATCATCCCACTCTTGTGGCTTCTTGCTCTGATTGGTCAATTCCTCCTTGAACCTCAATTTAAATGAGGATGCTCAGGCCAGGCATAAGCATGCCTTCTGACTCTTCAGACTCCTTTCTCTACTTGTCCCTGCCGGAATACCTCCTCCTCAGCCTCTTCCTGTCCTCCCTTTTAATTTCCCTTTCTGTGCTGTCTTCACCCACTAGAATGTAAACTTCCTGAGGGCACAGACTGCCTTTATTTTGCAGTGCCTGACACATAGCTTAATAAATTCTTGGTTTTTTGTTGTTGACTTAACTTGCCCATTCAAACATTTGTAGATTTGTTGGATAAATAAGTAAAAGCTATAACAGGTAAAGGAAAGACAGCTCTTTATTAGGCATCAATTAAGCAGAATATGAAATTTAAAGTGGTAAAAGATGGGGACTAATTGTATAGGGAGGTACAGATCTAGCTCTGAAAAAAATAATAACAACAATAGCTACCATTTATAGGGCACTTTGATGTTTACAGTACATTTTCCTTGCATTATCTCATTTGGGTCTCAAGACAACACTGTGATATAGTTATTATGAATAGGAGAGTGGAAAAACTGAGGATCAAAGAAATAAAATGACTTATCCATGATCACACAGAAAATAAGTGTCAAAGGCAGAATTTGAACTCATGTCTCCCTGACTCCAAGTTCAACATCCTGTCCACTAGGTCCATATACACATAAATACATGCATAGATTAGATGACAGAAAGATATATAGACAGATATATAGACTGATCAGTCCTCATAATACACAGATCCTAGACCTGACGGCATTAATAAAGGAAAGAGATTATATTTCATTATCCTTTTAAGAGTGATAGTCAAACAAAATATGTCTCAGACTAAGGGTAGACAGCCAGTGGCATCAGTATCATTGGATGGCATCTAAGATCATTTCTTTTAGACATTTTTATCACCTCTTTCTTCTATCTGCACCTTTTGTTCTTTTAATTAATCTTTTATTTTCCCTCATCCTACTTATGCTCTCTCTCACTCTATCTCTTGCTCTCTTGCTCTCTCTCTTTCCTTTCTTTCAAAACTGTCCTTACTGGTTAACACTCAAGAGTAAAACATGTTATTTAGCTTTGAATTAATGAGTGATGCAGACTTTGAAGACAAAATTAAACAGCTTATGGAAGTAACAAGGAAAAACCAGGGTGAGTCCATAGTGGCCCTGCATGATTGCAATGGTGATGTGAACAGAACTTTAAATTAATGACAGATTTGAATTCAAATCCTAGTCCTGCCATTGTATAACAAATACACATCACAACCTCCCTTAACCTTAATTTGCTTACCTGGAAAATGGGAGCAGTTATAGTATCGATTCAATAGAGTTATGTATACAATGCTATTAGCAATTATTTTTCAAATTATTGTTATTATTGAAGTTAAAGCTCTTACCTTATATTAAAGCTATTAAAAAGAATTTTATGCTAAAGTTGTTATTGTTATTTAAAAGGTTGCTGACTCCATCCACAAATTCTGAAGGCATGCTTTTCACTTCTCTATTTTAGAGCAAATAGCTTTAGTTTGGAGCAAAAGCCACAGAAAACAAATAGCAATAAATCATGTTGTTATATAATTTTTCCATCACCTCTACCCTTATCCCCTTCTGTCTTTTCCTCCAAGGTCATACATCACTGCTTGGTATCCTAATACCTAATACTTTGGAGTTTTTTTTATTTGTTTCTGTTCAGTTTTCTAAGAACTCACATTTTTCACAATAGAAAGGCTATATTGTTTCTCACTAGCTTGGTGATGCAAGGGAATTCATGCCAAGGTAGTTTGCTATATAGTATGGGATAATCATCATACAGAGAATAGATGTGGGCTGAGACACTAGAGAGCTTTGGGATCCAGTTGCCCTTGAACCTCAGTAGTAAAGGGTCTATAAGCAAAAGGAGATGATGAGAGCCATTGGAAGGAAAACAACCTCTATCTCCTTTCTCATGGTTACTTTTGTCTCTCCTAGCTCTCTGTACTCTTTGTCTGTTCCCCATTTCCTGATATCTTTCCTTCTTTTCTCCTTTGGTATGCACATGAACAGAGAGGAATAAATCCAGGGGTTACATGAAAGACAACATGCCAAAGTGTTAAAAAGCACTGGGCATAGTCCAGTGAACCTGTCTTACTCTGGATACCTGGGATAAAAGAGTTGAGCTGTATAAGCAGTCCATGGGGATGTGAAGCCTTCTGGGGTTTTTTTTCACTGAACACTGAGTTTTGGAGAGGGAAAGAGGTCTGTACATACAAAAATATAATTGACTATTACATATTTACATGTATGGTTTACATGAGGGGTCTCAGGGAAGGAATCTCAAAAGAAGGCAGATAATGTCAACATGGACTCTGCAGCCACAGCAGCTAACCAATTTCATCTGGTTCATCACCATATAAATCCAATTCATAAATCAATGTGTGACTACACACACACACACACACACACACACACACTCACTCACTTATACAGTGTCCCAAAAGTATTAGTGTACTTTTAATCCATTAAAGCTTAAAGCTGAATTAAGACTTTTGGGATACCCTATGCGTATTTGTACATGTATGTGCATATATTATCCAGTTCTTTTTTTTTTGGAGGGAGGAAGGGAAGGCAATTGGGGTTAAGTGACTTGCCCAAGATCACACAGCTAGTAAGTGTGTTAAGTGTCTGAGGCCACATTTGAACTCAGGTCCTCCTGACTCCAGCAGTGCTCTGTTCACTGCATCACCTAGCTGCCCCTATGTTGCCCATTTCTAAAAATGCTATTGCTCTTTGGAAGGTAACTTG
Source organism: Pseudocheirus occidentalis (assembly GCA_028646575.1). Taxonomy (NCBI): domain Eukaryota; kingdom Metazoa; phylum Chordata; class Mammalia; order Diprotodontia; family Pseudocheiridae; genus Pseudocheirus; species Pseudocheirus occidentalis. The sequence goes on along the minus strand of JAQQSW010004976.1, from coordinate 6,764 downwards.
CCTAAATTAATACTAATTAATGAATACAAGGCTGTTTGCTTGGTAGCCAGTGGAAACTGGCTACCAAGCAAATACTGCCCATAAAAAAACTTAACTACAACACAGGATCTTAAAATATATTTCTAAACCTGTCCTTTTTTTCAACTTTACATCAAGGAAAGGGTGGGTAAGGACTTCCACCAAGAAAATCTTGTCCTTCAAATAACCTTTGCCCAATGCCTCTGAATGTCATTTCCCAAAGCCAATAAGATCAGTCTCTCTAGAAAATTAGAAAACCTTTGGAAAGTATTATGAAAAGAAAGGATTCAGGAAAGAATGGGAGAGAGGCGTAGGGGGGAGTCAATCAATATCATTTTGAAATTTCTACTGATATTCTGGTACTTAATAGAGTCCTCATTTCTTTAATTCTTCTAATTTTCATATAACTATGGTAATCATATATTATAAATTTTCTAGGACACTCCTGGTATCAAGAAAAGACAGTATATTTTTAATGATGGTTTGCAGAAAGATTCATCAGACCATATTTCCTAATTTGTAGTTTAGAAAATACAATTGTACCTGGAGAGGCTTATACGAATTGATGCTAAGTGAGAAGAGCAGAACCAGGAAATATTTGTACACAGTCACAGATACATCGTATGTGTGACGACCAACCTTGATAAACTGGACTCTTCTCAGCAACGCACAGTTAAAAAACAGCTCTACAAGTCTCAGAATGGAAGGAGATATCTACACTCAGAGAAAGATCTAGAAAGACCAGAGTTTAAATGGAGACTGAAGCAACACATGCTATTGTTCTTTTCCATGTTTGGTTTTGTTTCTTTTCTTTTTTTCCGCATTGTTCCATTGGTTACAACACTTCTATACAACTAGACTATTGTACAATGTGAAAGTGCTTGCAGATCCTACACATGATTGTACACCACCATGAGGGCGTGGGGGGAGAAGGGAGGGGAGAAAATCTGAAACTCAAGTGATTCTGTAACTGAATCTTGCAAACTAAAGGTAAATAAACAAGTCAATAAATTATGAATAAATAAATAAATATGAATATATAAATATATAAATAAATAAACAAAATACAATTGCTGTATATATTACTCTCATGAAGCAAGAAGCCTTCTTGTCTCACAAAATAATAATGGAAGCAGAAATCAGCACTCATCTTAAGGTCAGCTGCTTCTTCTTAAATGCGTCTAGATTTGATGAAGATAGAACTTGGAAGATAAAACCCTCAACCTTTGAAAACAGCAATTTCTTCTTTTGCTTCATGGCTTATATATTGTATAACATGTGGCTGAGAAGCAAGCCCTAGTTTCAGAAGAACTTAATTTAATCTTGAAAGACTCTAAAAAATAACTTGATAATGCCTTAGCCCCCACTTAGGGCTCAAGCCTTAGGAATATCTGAACTTGACTTATGTGTAGTTCTCCCTAAGTTTATTTTTACCAGTGAACATCATACTAAAAATAAATCTTTTAACACAGGATAGAAGTATTAAATGACATGTAAAGAACAGAAAAGGGACCCACATCTGAGTCCAGTAAGAAAAAGAACAGTTATAGACCACCTGAGTTCCATTTTCCTTCTTCCCCTCCCTAGGGAGAAATTCATCCACAGTCCCATTAAACTTTGGACACAAGGCTCTGCCTTGTAAGCATTGCTGTTACAATACACATACAGTGTTAATTGCCCTCTTTCTTCTCTTTAAGGACTATGATCTCATGCTCTGGCATCTACTGTCTGTTCCAACTCCAGACTGCTACTGGAATTACTGCAAACCACCATTATTCAACATGGTGCTCCAGTCACCCCAGCCCCTGCAGCTTCTGACTTAGTCTAGGAATTTTTCAGCTGTTCCTAATCAGTCAGTGCCATGGCTAACCTTTTATCTCTATGGATGCTTCACCTGGAAGTTGCATCATCCTATCTCTACAGCAAATGGTTCTTGAAGTCATCATGGGAAAGGGTCATTGCCTCTGAGTTTTCTGATCCACTTGGCCTCAGGCCCATGACACATGGGAAAACATTAATCAACACCTTTTGGGACAGTTTGTTAAAACTGAAATCTGCCCACTCACAGATAGGATAAGGCCTGCATCTGTGATTTCACTGGTGTAAGGAACTTCTTCTTTCTATCAATGCAGGTCAGTACCACCCTCTTTGCAACTTAAAGTCTTAGAGAGTTGGCAGGTTAAGAACTGGCATGTTCAGTACATGTCAGGAAGCAAGACTCGAATCCAGTTCTTCCTGATATGAAAGCCAGATCTCTATCTAATGCACCACATGCCATTCAAACCCACTAAGATCACCATCCCTAGCTTAAGAAAAATAAATGGACCCTTAGCTGAGGAGAAACTAACTAGGTCAGCATTATTTGCCTTCCAAAGCCATAAAAGCCAAGTTTTTAAAGCTTATGTCTTGTCAGTGTCCTCCAATGGATATTACAACATTTTTGCTGCTTGATATTAGTCAGAGGTAACTTGACATTTGCCTTGAGACGAACTCTCTTACCAAAATGTGTTGGTATTTCAGTTGATTCTAAATAGTTGAAAATGGTTCTCTGAATTTGGGCAGGATTCATCTGGGTAGCAGCCAACAGTTTTTCAGTATTGATGAATCTATATTATTCCTATAGTAATGTTGATTAAGCTACTTGAGAAACTAGGTGTTATACCTGTACCATTTCTTGGTTTCACACCTATACAGAAAGATAAATAATATGATCAGTTGGTCTGACCTGGGTTTTGTTATCCCACTGCCATAACACTTTATCTGTCCACTGACCAAACGAAATGCTTATTGCCTTTTCACATTTGAGTTAACTACATCATCCCTAATGAGTGTCTTGCCTATGTAGCAGATTTAAATGCCAGCTTTCAACTTTATATTGCCAATAATATACAGTGTAAATGTGCCTATGATCCATAGGCTAGGACTCCCTGAGCTGAGCTCACATGGACCAGGTCTGATCTCAGGTGATGACCCCTGAAAATAGTCATTCTCCTTTTTGGCTCATGATGTCTCTACCCAGAGTTTATTACAGGAAATCTCTGAATATAATCTATGCATAGTTTGTCTATATTTCTACAAATGTATACAATAGAATTCCCAGCTACCATAAAAGCATTCAAGGTAACAAATGCATAAAATGTACAGGACTGCTCATTTTTAACCCCCTCCAGAAAATGAAGATGGTGAAGAAGACTCACAGGAATCAATAAACTGATACAGAAAACATATTCAGCCCTCATAGTAATGCATAAGTTTCCCTCAGAAAAAGAGCGAGTAGAGTTACCCGCAGGTCACTCTGACATTTCTGTGAATCTCTAGCTTTCCCGAAGAGCCCATTACAGTCTTTCTTAAAATCAAAGTGCCAACAATGTGCTTTGGATTCCCCCCTAGAAAGCAAACATACTTTGAGACTGAACAATCAAACCCTTTTCCATCAGCCCTCAACTATAAAAGCAACTCACCATAACCACAGCACACAAAATAGAGGTCTCCCCCATATTATGACTTTAGTTCTTTATTGTTACTCCAACTACTGGGACCATGTGGGCAATTTCCTTTTTTTCCCCAAAGAGACAGTGATCTAAAATTCCCTTCTCTCTCTAGAATAGAGTGTCTTAATCTGTGGTCCATGGACCCTCAAACAGTTTGTGAATAGATTTCAGGGAATCCATGAACTTAGATGGGAAACAATTACATCTTTATTTTCAATCACCTCTAACTGAAATGTAACATTTCCTTTGATTATTTAAAAACATTATTCGGAGAAGGAGCACATATGCTTCACCAGATAGCCAAAGAGTCCATGACACAAAAAATGTAGGAACCCATGATCAAGAAAGTCAGCTCTCTAAACTCTTGGACTTGAGATTGTTTTCAAAGCAATTCCCAAAATTGGCATTGTCTAAGAATTGTCCCTTCTCTGCTAAAAGGCTAGATTGTGGGATTATGCCACCTAGGAAGGTTAGATTCCCCACTCCTCTACATGGAGGGTTGAGGTTCAAATTCATCTCTTAAGCCATGTAGACAAACACATTCTACTTCCGCCATGTTGCTTCTCTAGTAACGCTTGAGCCTTCATCGCTTCCCAGATGCTGCTGCCATTTCTTGAGCTGCAAAAGTCCATTCTCAGTTCTCTGGTCTACAACGTGTGCTCAGAAAGGCAAAAGGAAGTCAGGAATTTCAGGTCCATGAACCCCCCTCTCAGGCCACCTGGGCAAACACATGCAGTGGCCTTTGCGTTTGTGCAAAAGGCAGTTGTTTCAGCCAGTTTGGTCATTTTAGTCGTGGGGTTTTCTTGGCAAAGATTCTAGGCAAAAAATTACCATTTCCTTCTCTAGATCATTTTACAGATGAGGAAACTGAGGTGACCAGAGTTAAGTGACTTGCCCAGGGTCACTCAGCTAGTAAGTTTCTGAGGCTGAATTTGAAGTCAGGTGGGAGTGACAAGGAGAGCATAAATCTATTCTCCAACCCACTTGACCCTCACCACTATATTCCAGGGGGAGAAAAGGCACAAGCGAAAGATTTTTTAAAGATGGAAAAGGAGAAACAGGCTGAGAGTAGCTTTTGAGTGTTCTAGAATAGCTCCCAAGTCATCTTGGGAGTAGCTTCAGTCACTAAAATCCTTAGCATGTTCCAAAGAGAGACTCCAGATCAGCAAAATCATCTTGGCACAGACTTAGTCTTCAAGACCTAATCAAGGGTTGTCTTTTGAACTCTTAACAAGGTGCTGGATGAACACACCATACTATTTATAGTGAGAGGTGTTTATCAAATGTTGAAAATAAAAGATTTGCTGCTCTATAAGGTCATCAAGGTGAACTCATTAGGGGAATTTCCTTGATGACTACTAACACCTCTTACAAGCTCTTAGCATCTAATCTCAGATGAGGAAAGGGGTAAGACAAGTGGGAGTGATGGCAACCCACCTACTAGGACACCCAGAGGCTTTACTGGGACTTTGTAAACTGTGACAGTGGCACCATGACACACACATGCACATCTACCTATTAATGCCCCATTTTCCTAGAAAGCATCATTAACCTATCTTTATGGACAGTGGATAGACACCTCCCTTTCCTTCTTCAACCACTACTTTCATACCAGCATACCAAGGACAATAGGAACTGTAGCTGTTTACTAATGTGGGTACCTATGTGTGGCTAGCTCTATGTGTACATCTTAGTTTCTCCTGGTTTTTGTTCACTTCTCTTTATGTTTGTATTTGCATTTTTCCTTTTTCTCTGTTTCTCCTTATCTCTCCATCCCCCCCCACTTTTTTCCCTTCTCCTACTGCCTTTTTTCCAGAGCTGATCATGATAAAGCGTGTCACAAGTCTTTTTTTAAGAGCTAAATAATAGTTTAATTAGATTAGTAAAAGCATAGTAGCAAAACCAACCAGGAGGCTGTTTATATCATAGCACATAATGTTCCAAACCAACATTTATCTGAAGGCAAACTTCATCCCCATAGGTTGGAATCAGTTTCTTTTTTTTGTATTAATTAATTTTTTTAATTTAATTAATTTATTTTCTTGTTTACATCACTCATTTCCACGAGATTTTGAGTTACAAATTTTCTCTCCATCTTTCCCCCACCCACCACCCCAAAACAGCCGTCCCAGTGTATAGCCCCTCCCCCAATCTGATCTCTCCTATGTCCTCCCCCATCATCCCTCTGACTTTCTAGTAGGGCAGGATGGGTCTCCAAACCCCAGTGCCTGTATATCTTAATTGCCAGTTGCATGTGGTTAATAATAATAATAATAATTGTTATTATTATTATTATTATATACATGTTATTAACAATATAGAACTTTAAATTCTAGATTCTTCCCCATCTCCCCTAGTCATCCACCCCCACTGGAAAGACAAGCAACTCAATACAGGTGTGGTTACATGTGTAGTTACAGAGAGCACTTCCAAAATGGACATATTGTGAGAGAGTGATTTTATGTCCCTCGTTCCTATCCTGCTACCCCTTCTTCTATTCTCTACCCTGTCCCTGTCCCTTTACAGATGTGTGTGTTTCCAGAAACCCTCCCCCCAACCCTGCCCTCTCCTCCATCATCCCACCTCTCATCCCCATTCCCCCTATTCTCCTGTGTGGCAAGATAACCAGTTTAAAGTTTGTGTCATTCCTTCCCTAAGCCAAATTCAATGAGAGTAAGGGTGACCCTTTCCCTTTTGCCTTCCTGTTCTTCCCCTCCATTGTAACAGTTATCCCTAGCCTCTTCTATATGAGATGATTAATCCTATTCTGTCTCCCTTGTCTCCTCTCATTCTAATCCTCTCCCATGTCAGAATTTCACCTTTTAAAGTATTGTGCCTTCCTATTCAATTGATCTCGTGCCATCTATGTACACATAGATATACATATACATATACATACACATACTCAGATATGTATTCATACACATATATACCCTCCTATATAGACATATGTGTATGTATATGTATTTATACATTTGTATTCCCTTCATCCATCCTCATACTGAGAAAAATTTCATAAGTTACCATTATCATTTTTCCATGTAAATAGTTCAGCTTTGATAAGTTCCTTATGATTTCTTTTCCATGTTTACCTTCTCATGCTTCTTGTATTTGAATGTCAAATTTTCTATTCAGTTGTGTTTTTTTCAGCAAAAATGCTTTAAAGTCTTCCACCTCATTGAATGACCATATTTTCCCTTGGAACATTATACTCAATTTTGCTGGGTAGGTGATTCTTGGTTTTAATCCTAGCTC
>JAQQSW010004975.1:0-14312 GCA_028646575.1 Pseudocheirus occidentalis | reverse complement strand
GACCTCTTTTCCCTCATGAGACTTGCCCTTGGTTTTGCTGTCATTGACAGCTACTGCCAGTTTCTTTAGAAAGCTGTTGTAGACCTAAAAAATGAAGATCCCTCTCACAGAAATACATCTTACAGGCTGTAGCTCTTCAGAGACCTAAAGGTACTACATTAGACTTGTGAAAAACCACAGTTGTTTTTTTTTTTCCTTTTTTTTTTTTTAAATTTTGGAAGTGAATTTTGCGCTGTTCGGGGCTACATCTTACCTTGTCCAAATCAAACAGGCCTGACCAAGGGGAGATCACTGATATATATATATATATATAGGGTCCCCCCAACTCTCAATGGTCAGGGATTGCATAATAGGTTTACAGCAGAGATTGGCTACTACACATTTTAAGTCTCGTGCGCAGGGAAACTTTGGGGGGCCCTTCCTTGATGAAACAGGAAGAAGATGACTGTCTAGGGCAGAATGGGGGGAGGGGAAAGGATCAAAGGAGCCAGGTGAGGCCAAGTACAACATTCCCCACTTCTTATTGACAGTGTCAAATCCTTGGTACAGTGGGGACCACATCATCAGTGGTAAAGGGGGCCAACATCAAGGGGCCAGTAGTAGGGATCCCTGACAATAAGTATATGACACAGTTAATGAGGGATTTGACAAATTGGAGAAAGCAATTAATCAGGCATGAACCTAAAATAAGAGCTAGGGTAAGGAGAATTAGGGGACCAGTTTGGGCAGATACTAAAGTAGTGAATCAAGGGAATGTTCAAAACAGTGACTGGTACCAGTTTTCAGCATCTTCCCTTTCCCTCTGTCAGTCTGCCAAATTCATATGGATAAAACTCAAACTTTCCTGCACCATGCTGGAAGTTTTCACATAGAAGCAACAGGATTCTCCTGAATTCTGGGCAGCACAGAGGCCCCCCTGCCGAAGAAATAGCAGATCTAGGCACCTGCAGTTTTGGAGCACCATTTCGTCAAGGGAATCATCCTGCCTCTCCAGGATGGAGAGGGAGTGCTCTAGGTGGGAGAGATCAGTGTCCACCTGTGCATTTAGTGCCTGGTAGTTGGCATCCCCCTTAAGTAGGACAGTTGCCCCAATGGCAATTGACCCCACCAGTCTTAGCCCCACCAAGATGGGGATGAGGAGGGGGGCCACACGCTTTTGAGGGAAAGTTTGGACTTCCTTGGGGCAAAATAGCTCCATCCCCCCTCTCAAGAGAGGAGGGAAACCTGGGGGATTATTGCTACCAGGATACAAAGGGGGCCACCTGGTGGGTTCTGTTTTATGAACACCATGGCAGAACACACCTGGTGAGGCCATCGAGGCAAGTATGAACATTCATTAATCACTTCTTCTTTCCTGGAAGGGCAGGAAAGAAACTAGAAGTAGAGGATTTGACTTAAAGGGTAGAGCCACAAATGGGGCTATAGGGAGAACCAGACAGGTTGGTGTCCTTGGTTGTCAGGCAGAGCCCAGAACCTTGGACATCTCCCAAGGTGAACCTTGGCTGATCCCAGTCACAATTCTTAGAAGTGGTAATAGGTTCTATGGCAGTATTAATGGCTACCTCAACATAGTATGGAGGCCAAGGATTCATGCAAAGGTGTCATTCCGGGGCTAAGTCATAATTTACCATGCCGTAAATGGCTTGAAGGAGCCCCATGACAGAAGAGCTAGAGGGTGTCTGACTAGCAATAAGGCTATCCTCAGGGGTAAGAGCAAGCAAGCTTGAGGTTGAATATATTCCTTCTGTTGCCTGAAGGACAGTCCAAGGGGTTTAAGTAGCCTGGAAGGAACCCCAGGCCTGGCTGGGGTAGTCCCTGGCAGAGTGTATGGACTTTAGAAAGTCAGGGAATGAGCAACTCAACCTTTAGGGTACCTTTATATCCACAACACTTCCCCACTCAACCACTAGGCAGGAAAATTCTTTCAGGACAAAGGGACGAAGGTCACTGTCTTCAGTAATTGCTTCCTGCTGCACAGGGGTGAATATTCCATTTCAGGTACCCAGCATTGGTTGAGGAGGGGTAGTCAGCGTGGGAGGTGGAATGTGGTGCCAGCCGAGTCCAGATCACAGTTGTTTTTAAGTCCCTTCAATAGTTCACTAATAAAGGCAACATCTCAGTCTTAGTCAGACATGACTCAGCTGCTTCTGCAACAGGAAGAAAAAGAGAAAAATAGAAAAACATTTAAACAGAATTCATGGGTCCTTGGCCCTCCATTGCTGTGGATAGGCCAAAATCTGGAAGATCAAAGTCACCCTATTGATTGCTGTAATTCCAACTTTAAAAAGTTTTGAAAAGCCCCAGGGTTTTCCATTGGCAAATTCAGTAAATAGCTAATATTTTCACAGCACTTTAAAAATATTATCTCATTTGATCTTCACAATAACCCTGTCAAAAAAAGAATTATGATCTCCATTTGACAGATGAGGAAACTGAGGATGAATTACACCTTAAAAGGTGTTACTTAGGGAGTAACTGATCTCTAAACTCATACTAGTTCTGTTTCTGGATATTGCTAGGCAATTTAGCTCTCTCATTAAGTTTTAGTGAAGTCTTTTCTGACTCTTGGAGCTTTTCCAACTCTTCCATGCAAATCTGTTGTTCTAAGCTTTCATATTCTGGATTTTTGTCATTTAGGAACATGGCCAGCATTTATAACATTGCCTAATGTCCTGTTTTTCCAGAACCAGGTAGTGATATTGGTATGATACAAGTATATTTCTTTCAGAATTAAAAATTCAGTTGCTTTTTCAAGATGCTTTAGAGAGTTGTCTCTCATAATGCATAATTATAAATAGAAAGCTTACAACTTTTCTTTTTGGTAATTATCTGCATTATCAGTGGGATTTTGCTAGAGACCTTCAGATGACCACATCCAGTGACTTTTTCTCAGAATTCATTCTCTTTAATCCACTCTGTAATCTTTCATATCTTTGAACATTTTGACACTCTTGAAACTCTCTCTTCCTTCAGCTTACATGATTCTGTACTTCCTTGGTTCTTCTCTTATACTTCTCCTTTTCTATTTCTGTTGTGGGTTCTTTTTTTTTTCTTACTGAGGTGTAAAAATAGATATTTCCTAAAGTTTTCTCTCTTGCTGCTCCTGTGATTTCAACAATAATATCGTACTTTCCTTTTATGAGCCCTAAGCCTGCATTTCCAACATACCTCTTTTGGATATTCTGCTGGCAATTCAAGCTTCACATTTTCAAAACTAATTTTTCCCTTCTACTTTCTTCCTCATTTGCTTATGTTTGTTGTTACCCTTAGTTAGGTCAGAACTTTTGGAGTAATCTTTCCTGACTTTTTTCTTCCTTATCCCTTACATTGAATCAGTTACCTAGTTCTGTTGATCCTACATTTGCAACGTAGCTCTCATTTTTCCCCTACTTTCCATTTCTGCTGCTGCCACTGTAGTTTAGCCTCCGATAACCTTACAACTGAACTTAGCTTGACTTTCTAACTCTTTTTTAACCTTTGTTCTCATTCCCCACTAAACCTTTGGATACTATATTTTCCTTAAGAAGTCAACTTAGATATTATTGTTCTTACGCTTTTCTTTCATTGTTTCTCTGTGTGATAGAACAAAATCCCAACTCTTTATGTAGAATACAAAGATTTGTACCATCTTGTTTTAGTTTTATCTCTAGCTTTCTTTCCTATTATTTCATTTGTATAGCTTATATAGGAGGTAGCATGACATAGTTGATAGGGAGCTGGCCTTTGAATCAGGAAGAACCTGAGTTCAGTGCTCACCTCTGATATACACTATCTCTGTGACCCTGGTCAGGTCACTTAAATTGTAATACATTACAGATCAGGTCTTTTATGTATATTGGTTGAGAATTTCTTCCATTGGAGTTCCCTTTAATAATGAAGGCCTGGTCCAAAGAATCACTACTAAAAAGTTACATATATTATCTAGCCTTGCTATTGCTACTATTCCCTGAACTTTTTCAGTTTTATTACCTTAGTACCTTTGTTCATTATATTTCCTCTGTATTTTATTTTCCTTCACTTCTGCCTGTTGAAATTATCCCCATGTTGTAATGCCCAGCTAAAATAGCTTCTCTTCCATGAATTCTTCCTTGATCCCCACCAGCCAGAAGTAACCTCCATTTTCCCTCTATCCCCTTAACAATTTGTATCATTCTTAAGTTACTTATCTTTCCATACATTATATCATATTTACATGTGCCTTTATTTTACCTTCTTTATTACATTGTAAGCTTCTGTAGATCACAGACTGTCTTGTTTATCCTTTTCACTCTCTTAAGTACTTAGCACACTGAATTAGGGCACTCAAATCATTAGTTAAAAGCCATAATTTCTTATTTTTTGTGAAGTAGAAAATTAAGGAAATCGGACATGATATTATGCAGTGCCGATCTTTTATCTAGTAACTAACATGAAAGTAGAAGCTAATTTAACTCAATAAACATTGAGAATCTACTATGTGTATGGCACTGTGCTAGGATAGAATGGTATGATTGTACCTGAGGTTAACTCTAGCAGCTAGAAGTTTATTCTTTTTTTCACTGCTTTCCTTGTTGGTAGGTTGTAGTGGAGACATTAGTTTTACCTTAGCCTAATATGATGCTAACATAATTTTAATTTACTCATGTAATCATTATCCTTTCATTCTTTCTTCAGTTTTTGGAAAGAAGACAAAAATAATGAAATGAGGAAGAACATCTTTTAAAAAATTATTTAAATCTTACTTAATTAGGATTTTAGACTACCTGGCACCAGTATTCCCTCCCATTATTTTGGATAATAAAACTTTACCTAACTATAGGAGAACATTATTATTTACTAGCTAAAGGTTCTGTCTTTGTGTATTAATCACTTACACTTCAATATTTCAGTACATAGTAGCTAAAATTTTTTTGTCAAATTCAATTTAATTGGATCAAATGAACTGATTAGAGATTAAATTTTATTATCTCATCTACTTATAAGTAACTTGATTGTCGTAATAACTAATACTAATTAACCATGTAGACATCATAACCTACATGTATTAAGTTAAGTTTATGGATAAATGTTAATATTTTGTGTGAATTTAGTTATATCTTAAGAAAATCTCCCCTAAACTTTCCTCCTTTTTTACAAATATGACATTTTAGTTTGTTTAAGGTTAGTGAAGGCAGCTAGGGAGCACAGCGGACAGAGTTCTTAACTAGGGTGTTAGGAAGGCCTGAGTACAGATCCTTCCTCAGACACTAACTAGTTGTAAAACTAGTCACTTAACCTCTCAATGTCTCAGTTTCCTCTTGTGTAAAATGGGGAGAATAGCACCTACCTCCAAGCGTTGTTGTGAAGAGAAGTTGAAATATTTGTAAAGTGCTTTGCAAATCTTAGGCTTTGTAAATGCTAGTGATGATGGTGATGATGGCTATTATTTGTGAAAATCTAGGTTTCATATTCTTAATTTTTCATATCACTTGCCAGTAAATTATAGGACCAGATTTTAGCTCATGTTTACTGTTTGTTTTGTCTTTATTTAATAGATCCTGTGCTTGGCAGAGCAGATTCAGTTCACTGAAGATGTAGAAAATGCCATACAAGATCATAGTCTTCATCAGATCGAGTTAGAACTTATGGCTAAGCTAGAACATTATACCAACATAGATACCAGCTCTGAAGATCCTTCAAATACAGGTATTTTTTGTTGTTTCATGATGAAAATATATCCATGAAATTTAAGAATACATTTATGTTAAAAGGTCTTTAAAACAAAGGCATATAATTGGCCTTCTTTGATGTGAAAAAAAATATATTTATACTCGAGGTAACATTGGTTGTAATGGGAAAACAGTGGACACATTCCTGATAAGTGCAGAGAAAAAAGTAAGGACGCCTTCCTCCCCACTTTTCCTTAATTTAATATTAGAGAGGGACATAAATTCCCAAATATTTCATTGACATTTCAGTACCTGAGTGGATTCATGATCTTTTCAATGTAGTTACTTGCTTTACCAGCACAGATTACAACCTATCTGAATGTCTTCATTCTCATGTGTTTCTTGTCCATGTATTAGATAATGTATTAGATGTTTCTCTTGTTCTGTTTATATTTTGTGGATCCTAGGAGAGCATGACTAAATGTCATTCTTCATTTCCACCCCATGACCTGTCTGACTCCTTTTCCAATTTATGTTTCCTTAGTGATGTCCTAACTGTGGCCTGCAACCGAAATCAGGCCTGCTGCCTCTTTGTATGACCTGAGATAAGAATGGTTTTTACAGTTTAAATACAATAAAATATTCACGAATGTAAAAAACCATTTTTAGTTTGTGAGTTATACGAAAATAGATTTGGGGAAAAATGAGGTGTATTTGGTCCATGGATCATAGTTTGCTGACCCTGGACATAGATCATCATTGTAAATAAGCTTTAGCGTGCTGGTACACATTATTCATCTCTCTACTGTTCTTTTGGTCATTTGCTGCTTTAATTCCTTGGAGATTAGGGTGTTTCAATATTTATAATCATATAACATTTCCAGGAGGACACTTATATTGAAACTATTGGTTTTTGTACCCTGGGACAAACTTGGAATCATTAAAAAGAATGCTTAGTTTTCCAAATGTAATCTAGCCTATGTTATTCTTCCTCTCCAGCTCTGGGCTCAGCTCAATGTACATCCATATGGCTCATTTCAAATATATGTACTAATGTGCTAACTCAGTGGAACAACTGCCTAACCACATACAGATGCACATAGATATGGTGTTTTCGTTTCTCGTTTTTCCTTATGTGTATTATTAGTCCTTTATGGATTATAACAGATATGTTTTAATATATATATATGCATATATATACATATGTATATATATATGCATATATATTATATATGGATTATAACGCTTTATAATGTGGCTTCATAGAGAATAATTAGCCAAAGCCTACCTAATCACTTCTTATTAATGTTCATTGAGAATATCTTTGCTAATAAGTAGGTAGAATATTTTCATAAAGATTTTGCCAAGATGAAAAAGTAGTCATATGGTATAGGTAGTTATGAATGGTCTCTTAATTAAACTTAGTTTTTTGTTGTTCCTATTGTCCTTAATTTGTTCCATTTTTTGGGCATCTTTTGCTTCCTGGATATCTTTAAAGTGCTTTCTTAATGCTTTCAAGATTGTTCCAGTTTGTTTTCTCTTAGTGTGGGCATGCTGTTGTCTCATTGCCTTTCCTTGTTTTTCCCAGTACTATTTGGCTTCTTTTTCCAGTATGGTGAAGACTGAAGTATTAGGGTCTAGATACTGTGGTGCCTTTGTTGCTCTTGATGAAAACAGACTGATTTTCAAACCCTGACATGTATCTATGGTAATATAACTCATTTGTGTCTCAGCCAACTTTCCATAGACCTATTTTTCATTTTTAGCTTCCATTGCCTTTTTTCCTCTGTTTATTTTGCTGCTTATAATCTATTATTATCCTCCAGTGTATTTTGCAAATGAGTTTTTATTCTAACAGCATTTCTATTGACTGAAATCTGTGTCTGGCATGTAGACTGGTTGACTAGTCTTCTAGCTTTTTCTTATAGACCTTGTATGAGGCCATTGGCGAAGCTGGTGCCAACAGCTAGGAACTTGTGAACTTATTCTGATGGGAAAGAGCAGTAATGATCCCTCAACCCCTGCTTTTGACCTGTTTGAAAATGTAGATAAATATGATAGAACTCAACAGAAAATGGTATTAGAATGGTGGAAATCAGCAATTTTCACAGAAAGTGTTGAGAGATGCAATTTACTATAGTCTCTCAGCTATTGGAGTAAAATTAAACAAACAAGATGAATTTAGAGGTTTGGAAAGTATGAAAGCTTCTAGTGAACTCTGTTTTTTTTAATAACAGAGAGGTAACTGTATTTTTTAAAATTCTATTTTTTTTCAGTTCTGAATTCTGTTTCTCCTACCTCCCTCTCCACCATTGAGAAGGCAAGAAAAAACAAAACCTGTTTGAAAGATATATAGTCAAACAGAACAAATCCCCCCTATTAGCCATGTCTAAAAGGGGAAAAAAAAGTTTCAATTGTTACTTTAATGTCTCTCTATCAGCTCTTTCTCTAGATGGAATGTTTCATCATGAGTCCTTTGGAATTATGGCTGATTGTTGTGATGATTAGAAGTCCTAAGTCTTTCAAAGCTATTTATTTTTACAATATTGTGATTACTGTATAAATTGTTCTCCTGGTTCTAATCACTTCACTCTGTATCAGTTCATACAGGTCTTTTGAAGTTTTTCTGAAACCATCCCCTTCATCATTTCTTATAGTTCAGTAGCATTCCATCACCTAATTGATGGGCATACCTTCAGTTTCCAATTCTTTTCCACCATGAAAAGACCCGTTATAAATATTTTTATACATATAGGTTGTTTTCCTCTTTCTTTGATCTCTCTGGATGGCGTTTAAACCTAAAAGCAGTATAACTATGTCAAGGGGCATGTATAGTTTAATAGCTTTTTGGACATAGTCCCAAATTCCTTTTTAGAATGGTTTGACCATTTTATAGCTCTATCAATAATACATTAATGCATCTGTTTTCTCACAGTCCTGTCAGGATTTTTTATTTTCTTTTTTGGTCAAATTAACTAATTTAATGGATATAATATGATAGTACCCCAGAGTTGATTTAATTTGCATTTCTCTAATTATTAGTGTTTTAAACCTATTTTCATATGGCTATTGTAGCTTAGATTTTTTTTCTTCTGAAAACTGCTTGCTCATATTCTTTGATTATTTATTAATTGGGGAATGTTTTTCATTATAAATTTGACTTGGTTCCCTATATAGCTTAGAAATAAGACCTTTTATCATATAAACTTGCTGCTAAGCTTTTTCCCATTTCCTGTTTTTTTAATTTTAGCTAAACTAGTTATGTTTGTGCAATATCTTTTAAATTTTATGTTATCAAGATTATCCATTTTAACCTCCTGTGAATCTGTTTGTCTTTTGTTTGGTCATGAATGCTTTTGCTACCAATGAATCTGACAGGTAATTTCTTCTGTTCTACTTCAATTTATTTATTATATAACCCCCTATGCCACAGATATTTAGAAAATTCATCAGACCGAATTCTGATCAAGAAAGCTAAGAAAAAGTCAGTCATTTTTACAGTCCAGAATGGGATGCAATCTTGTATAGATAGGCTATACATGTACAATCATATTAAACATATTTTCACATTAGTCATGTTGTGAAAGAAGAATCAGAACAAAAGGGAAAAATCACAAGAAAGTAAAAGAAAAACAAAGCAAAAAAAGAGAATAGTATTTTTCAATCTGCATTCAGACTCCGTAGTTCTTTCTTTGGATGTGGATAGCATTTTCCATCATGAGTCTTTTGGAATTGTTTTAGATCATTGCATTACTGAGAAGAGCTAAGTCTATCAGAGTTGGTCATTGCACAATATAGATGCTACTTTTGCATGAGACTTTCCTGATCCTCACAGCTGCTAGTACACTCATCTTGAATTACCTTATTCCCTTGTTTTGTATATAATGTATTTATTCACTTTATGTTGTATATAAAATATGTGGTTGTCTCTCATTACAATTCATTACAAGCAGGGATCATTTCTTTCTTTGTACTTATATTATTAGAGCTAACCACAGTGCTTGGAACACAATAGGAAGTTAATAAATGTTTTTTGTTTAATTAATTGATCATAGATTTAGAGTTGAAAGCAGTATTTAGTGTTATTTAGTCCAGTCTCCTTCCTTGAAGAAACTGATACCCTGAGAAGATGTGACTTGTATACAAGGTTACATAGATGGTAAAAGGAGAGAACTAGCATTTGAACCTATCATGAGATTTCATATCCAGTGTAGTAGGCTCCCTCCTTGCCTTACTGAATTGGTAATGACATCATATTTGTGGCTTCTATTCCATAAACTTCCCTTAATTCAGAAATCTCTTTTATTTATCTACTGACCAGATGCATCTAGCTTTCATAGTAGTCATTTTGGTAACTAACTATTCATATCTAGGCTCCTTTAATTCTATAGACCTTCTCCTATTGAACCTTTGTGATTACTTAATAATTGTATATTTTTCTAGTGGAATTGCACTTAAAAATAAAAGACAATGTAAATCTTTGCTAAAGTAATAATATAATTATTGTTAAGCAGTCATTTCTGAAATTTAGAATCTTTGAGTTGAATTACCAGATTGATTTGGATCACTTTTAAGTTTTTAAAAGTTAAACAAAATCCATGAACTAACATTTTTCTTCCTGGAATGTTTTATATTTACAGAATCAGAGATTCTTGAGCTCAAACTTAAAGCACTTATTCTGGACATTATCCATAATATTGATATAGTGAAACAGTTAAATCAAGTTCAGATTCATACCCCAGAAGACTGGGTTTGGAAAAAGCAAGTCAGGTTCTATATGAAAAATGGACAAACATGTTATGTTCAGATGGTGGATTCTGAACTCCAGTATACCTATGAGTATCAGGTAGGAACATTTTGAACCTTTAAAAATGGTTTTGTAGAGGTGGTTGTGCTATAAAATGATGCAAAAAGAGTTAGAAAGACTTGGGTTCAAATGTCATCTCTGCCCCTTACTGTATGTAAAGGCAAGCAAAGTGGATTTTTTTTTGCTGTTTTTCTGTGTGTGTAATTCAGTTTCCCAGCCTCAGTCTTACATGCCACCATGCTGAGCCAGTCAGACGTGTGCAAATGGGCCCTAAGCAATCAGATAAATACATGTGGGCTCTAGCCAATCAGATACATGTGTTTGGGCTCTAGCCCATCAGATGCTGAGTAAAACTGTATATAAAGAGAACCAGTGTTGAAAAAGCAGGCATGAAGGGAGCCAGCACTGAAAGAGTGATACAGTGCTCAGAAAGAGAAGCGGCTTGAGTGGGCAGAAAGAGGAGGGGAGAGAACTCTGAGAGTGGAGATGCCAAATATATCACCAATGTGATATCCATAGCAGCTGCTATGAATATGTAGGCGTGTTTCCAGGTTTGAATCACAATATATAACAGACTTTATTCTTTAAAGACAAAACCAAGATATTTATTCATATATCAGAAAGCAAAATCCACCATGGTAATTAAACAAGTTGGTACACATTACCAGTGCAGGGACCACTGTCATCTCCAAGCCTTCCCTCTGTCAGGCCTCCTCACAAACAAGCTCTCTTTGGCAAAATGCCCCTCTCACACCCAGCCTATCTGTTCTGCCTCTCTCTGCCTCCTCTCTTAGCTCCACCTCACTCTCCTACTTCCTGCTGTACCCATTCATCAAGCTTTTCCCACCCACAGGTTCCATATGATTCAGGTTTCCATGTAACTCCAAGCAACTCACATAGGCCTATTAATGGGCAAGAAAGATCTTCCCATTCGATTAACAATACATTATCAATACACTGTAAGTCACTTCATGCTCATGTGCCTCAGAAAATTCTCTAGCACTTATCTACACAGGCAGTGGTAGAGAGAAGTTCCATTCTGTAGTTTGGTATACTGTTTGAAATCCTTTGCCCGTCCTTGTATTTGCATGAAAATGTACACATTTGTTGGCTTTTTCATCAAAACTTGATTACCATTAAGGAAAAGGCTTTATTTTTATAATTCAGTGACAATTTTAAAAGGTACTTTAAATATTATACAATAGTTCATCTTCATTTAGAAGATTAAAGAAAAAGTATTTTGAAAAGTCTCTATATATACAAAATAGTTAAATGTCCTTTAAATGATAACAGTCTCTATCATTTTACTTGCTCACATTATCTTGTGTGCTATTTGAGAATGAGAATAGTAGAGTTTGTCCCCTTTTGTTTTGGGATTTTCCCTCAGTGTCTAGCATAGTGCCTAGGGTTTATCTGTAGACTTTTCAGTTCTAACTGATTGATTGATTGACTCTGAAATCCCCTGCTCAAATGTAGTTGAAAGGAAGCTATATGTAAAGAACATAATGTTTATTTCTTTAAACCAGACCAAGATAAGAAGAATCTTAATGTTATGGTCTAATGTAATGCTTTTAAGTTATTTAATTTACATTAGCATATGACTTTTTATTTAGTAAGTCAAAATCAGAATAAAACTGCATATGAGAGGATAGAAGCCATCTGGGTTCTTCTAAGATTGTGTTGTTAATATAGTTCTAGTCAGAGAGGAAGTTTATTTTGAGATTCAAAACTCTGAATATAATTTTCCCTTGAAATCAGTATATATGTCAAGATGATAGTATAAAGTTATCAATTTTATAAATAGACTTCCTCATCTCTAATTATGCTAAAATAATTCTCAATTTTAATGTAGCTTTTGGATAAAGAATTATGTGGACCTGAAATGTGAGATGGGATTTTTATCATTTTAAACATTATTTAACTTTCTAACTTCCAAGTCTTTTTTGTGTCTTTGCAATGAGCTTGACTCATCTGTTTGGAAAAACTATTAAATACTCATGTTTTGGAACTGAGTGAAGATCATATTATTAACAAGGTTTTACTTTATAAATTCCATATTAAATATCATAACTTGAAAAAATAAATTTTAAGTTTATCTCACTTGTTTTAGAGTGTGCCTCAATCAGAGTTCTTCTAATTTCTTTTTGTGCTAAGAAATATTTTTTTAGTTTTTTTTTTGCAGTTTCTTAAGTAGAGAACCATGATATATAAATAATTATAGCTATTGAATAGAACAGCAACATTTTTACTTAATACCTCACTTTTCACAGGGTAATGCTCCCAAGCTTGTTTATACACCACTGACAGATAAGTGCTACCTAACTCTCACACAAGCCATGAAGATGGGTCTTGGAGGAAATCCTTACGGACCAGCTGGAACTGGCAAAACCGAATCTGTGAAGGCTTTGGGTGGACTTCTTGGAAGACAAGTTTTAGTTTTCAACTGTGATGAGGTAATGTAGAAAATATTCAGTATTAATTTTAGAGGTTTGTTGGTCAAATTTTTGTCTTGACTGTATACATTCTCTTTGAAATATGAAGTAAATATATTGAAATATAAGATCTTGCATCCTCTTTTGGACTCTTCCTTTTATCCCTCATTGTGACAATGGAAGTAACCCTGGATTCTTGAATGTTATGCCAGCAAAGTCCACGCTTGAAAAACCTGTCAAGATGGAAAAGCTTTGAGTAGAGACCTAGTGACAGAAGCCCTTAAGCTTATTTCTGTCAACCAGTTTAATTGAATATGGATAGACTCATAATTAAGTTGACAGCCAGGTAATGAATTATTTGAACACAGCAACAATTGAAGCTATCATTGAAGGGTTGAAAACTGCATTAGAATAGAGATCAATTATTGTCAACAAAATCACAGATTCTTAAATTATAAAAGTAAGACATTAGATATATAACTACAATTGATAATGTACTTTTAGAACATCTCTGAAAGTAGAACCTGACATTTTAGATAAATTGATAGTATAGTATTTCCTGGTTTAGTTTACATAGAGAGAAAATTTATAGGTTTGAGAATTTTCCCATTTGAAAAAGGTTAAAGAAATAGCCTCATTCTGTTCTTCTTGGAAAAAAAATATTTTAAAAAAATTTGACATTTTTCAGGATTAAGTTCATTTAAAAATTGATCAGTAGTAAGAGAGAAAGCATTGAAAACTAGGATATCTTACTACGCATTTAGATGATATTAATGCAAATTAATTTAGCAGGTACTTAGCCCTTATTAACTAAGGGCTAAGTACCTCTTGAAAGAAACAGAAGGTGTGAACTCTGGCTCCTGTTGCTGACATAACAGGAAGGATTTGGCTGAGACAGGAAGCCAATGAGTGTGTGTGTATATATAAGAAGAGTTCCAGAGACAGAGAATCAGAATCAAGAATTTTTACTCCTGGTGGAGGAAGGAGAATTGTTCGAGCATCTGGGAGCTGGGCTGCTACTGGATTGAGAACTGAGTTGGAATTCTTTTGAGACCAGAATCTGATGAAGACTGAAGTTGCTGCTGCCTTAGAGAGAGAGTTTGTCTCCTTGCATCTGGAAAGTGACTGAGAACTGAGTTGGAGTTTTCTTGGGACCAGAATCTGGTGAAGGCTGAAGTTGCTGCCACCTGGAAGGCTGAGATATCTTCTGGGTCCTTTGGCCAGCCAAACTGCTGGAGGACTGAAGAAGCAAGACAGGGTTGCTAATACTTTGTTTGTGGCTTGGTTGATTCTTGAGTTTCCAGGAATAGAAATTGTGAAGGTTTCAAGATGTGCTGGACCCTGTGAACTTCACTGTGTAGCAAGAAAGGCCCCAAGGACTGGACTAGAACCTGGGAGCTGTCTACCTCTGAATCCAGGTGACTGTTTGGTGGATTCGGGTAGGAG
>JAQQSW010004973.1:0-14313 GCA_028646575.1 Pseudocheirus occidentalis | reverse complement strand
TGGCTATAACATTTCTAGGAATTTTCTTTTGGGGATCTTTTTCAAGAGGTGATTGGTGAATTCTTTCAAGTTCTATTTTGCCCTCTGGTTCTAAAATATCAGGACAGTTTTCCTTGAGAATTTCTTGAAGGATGATTTCTAGGTTCTTTTTTTGGTCATGGCTTTCAGGTAGTACAATAATTTTTAGATTGTTTCTCCTGGATCTATTTTCTAGTTCAGTGGTTTTTTCAAGGAGATATTTCACATTTGTTTGGATCTGTTTAATAGTATCTTGATTTCTCATAAAGCCATTTGCTTCCATTTGCTCCATTCTAATTCTGAAGGAATTATTCTCTTCAGTGAGCTTTTGAGATTGCTTTTCCATCTGGCAAATTTGACTTTTTAAGACATTCTCCTCATTGGCTTTTTAGGCCTCTTTTGCCATTTGATTTAATCTGTTTTTTAAGGTGTTATTTTCTTCAGTCAGGTTGTTGACTCTCTTTTCATGATTTTCTTGTGTCATTCTCATTTCTCTTCCCAATTTTTCCTCCACTTCTCTTATTTTGTTTTAAAAATCCTTTTTAAGCTCCTCTGTGGCCTCTATCCACTTCATATTTTTTGGAAGCTTTTGGTGTGGGAGTTCTGACTGTGTTGTCTTTCTACTGTTCCATGCTTTGGTCCTTTTTGTCCCCAAAGAAGGAATCTAAGGTTTGATTGCTGGGCTTGCTTTGCTTCCTTTGCCTGCTTATGTTGCCAGTCAGTTACTTAGCTTTTGGGCTCAGTAGTGAAACTCTGCTTTCAGAGGGGAGAGCTCTGTCCCAAATTGCTGGGGTTTTCACAGCTGGCAGAGCTATTAGGAGGCCATTGTTTTTTGCACCCCCCACCAGATTTGGATCACTGAAAATGCACCTCAGGCCCACCACCCAAGACCGCAATCTGATCTAAGCAGCTCAAGGAAAGAGCACTTAGTCTCTGAATGATCACTTGGCCCCCCTGCAATCTGCAGGTTGGGAGCTTCTGAAGCAGGCATGTGGAGGCAACTGCAGGGCTATCACTTCAAACTGCTGCTGGGTCTAGAGGCAGTTTGGCTGGACTATCTCCCCCAAATTTAGCAGAGTTCCACTGACCTTTTTCCTTTGTCCTTGGCTCTTGTGGGTTGGTGATTCTGGAAATCACCATAGCTGCTGATGATCCACTCTCCTGAACTCTACAGCCTTGTCTTCTCCTGGACACCCTTAGGCTGAGACCACATGAGGCTGGGCTGTGCTTCCAGCACACTGTGATGACTGCCTGCCAGGCTGTCTTCAGCAGGAGCTCTGTTATTCCATCATTTTTGTGGAGTCTGAAGCTCTAAAATTTGTTTAGAGCCATATTTTATAGGTATTTGAGGTGGTTTTGGGGGGAGCTCATGGAGTTCTCCTGTTTCTACACTGCCATCTTGACTCTGCCCCCAGAAATTTTATATTTTTAAAAATATTTATCCATCTTATCAAAATTGTCACTTTTTTGGCATATAGTAGGGCAAAAGAGCTTTGAATAATTGCCTTTATATCATCTTCACTGGTTGTTGTTTCATTTTTTCATTTTTGATTCTAGTCATTTATTTTTCTTTTTTTAAAAAAATCAAATTAGCCAATGATTTTCTTATTTTATTGGTTTTAAAAACAGCTCCTAGTTTTACTTATTAGCTCAGTGGGTTTTTCTTAATGTTCAATTGTATTAATCCCTCCTATGATTTTTCAGGATTCCTGTTTTGATGTTTAATTGGAGATTTCTCATTTGTTGGTTTTCAAACACCTTTAACTGCATATCTAATTCATTAATATGCCTTTTATCTCTATTGTTGATGTAAGCATTTAGAGATATAAGTATTTCCCTAAATAATCCTCTGGCTGTATCCTCAGAATGTTGGTATGTTCTCTGTGAGATTTCTATGGCCTAATACAGTGTTGATTTTTTGTGAAGGTGCCAGACACAGCTAAAGATATGTATATTCCTATCTATTCTCATTCAGAGTTCGCCTGTGGTTGATCATATCTAAATTCTCTAAAATTCTATCCATCTCATTAACTGCTTGTTTTATACTTAGGTTTACCAGGTTTGAGAGGAGGTGAATTTACCCCCCACACACATACTATTACAATTTTGCTATTTCCTCCTGTAACTTAATGAAGTTTTCCTTTAAGAACTTAAATTATATATCATTTGGCTCATATATGTTTATTTTTTAATTTTTTATATTTATGGAATAAAACAAGTATTTTGAAAATGTATAATAAAAAGATGATTGTACATGAAACTGCAAATCTACTGTGCACAACTTGCTATTCCTTTCAAATATTCAAGAAAATTAACATGTAAATTTCACTTTTCTTCCATTCTTGCCCACCCTAGAGATGACTATAATTAGACAGAAATTTATATGTGTGTGTATACACATACATATACATATATAGAGGTACAAATTTATGTGTATGTATAAAATTATTCTATACATATTTCTACTTATCAGTTCTTTCTCTGGATGCAGTAGTGTCTTTCCTCATTCTCTTATAGTTAATTTGGGCATTTACAATAGAAAAAAATAACTTATTTACTCAAAGTCATTCTTAAAACAAAATTGCTGTTACTGTATACAGTGGTCTCTTGGTTCTGCTTATTTTGCTCTTCATTACTTCATGCAAGTTTTTCCACGTTTTTTTTTCTAAAAATCATTGAGCTTATCATTTCTTATAATACAGTAATATGTTTCATGTTGATTTTAACTCAGTCTATGGTACCTTTTACTAAAATGTGGTTTCCCTGTTTATCTCTTTTACTTATGTGTATTTTTGTTTTTGTTTTATCTGAGATCATGTTTTTCACCTCTTCCTTTTTTTACTTCAACCAAAATATAATTTCTGTTGCAGTCACTTATTTTAATTCTGTGTGGTTCTTTCTGTTGTGTGTTTTGTAAGCAAAATATTGTTCGATTCTTATTTCTAATCTACTCTGATATCCTCTTATCTTTTATGTGTAAATTCAGCCCATTCACATTCACAGTTATGATTACTAATTGTGTTTCCTGCCATCCTATTCTCTTATCTTTATCCTTATCTTTTTTATCCTTCAAGAGTTTATTTTGCTTCTTACCTCTGCCTCCTTTAATCTGCCCCTGTTCTTATTCTCCCCCTGCCCTTTCCCTCCAACTTGCCTGTTAGATCAAATGAATTTATGTACCCAGCTGTGTTTATGTGTATTCTTTCTTCCTGGAACCAGTCAGATTTGAGGGAGGTTCAGGTGTTGACTGCTCTTCACTTCTCTACCTCCATTATATAAATTCTTCTTTATGCACCCAGTCTACATGGGATCTCCATTCTTTTTCTTCCTTCCCCCTCTCCTACTACATTTCTCTTCCCTGTCTTCCATTCTTCTGTTAAGATAATCCAAGCACAGTAGAATAATACCTATGCTCTCTAATTAGACTCCCTTTCAGATCCTTGGTGATGATAAAGTTCTGATAAGTTACTTGTATCATCTCCTCATATACTAATATAAACAGTTTAACTTTTTGAAATCCCTTATCACTTCTAAGTTATATTTCCCTTTTTCTGCTTCTTTTTTCCTGCTTTTTTTGGGAGGGCAGTTGAAGTTAAGTGACTTGCCCAAGGTCATACGGCTAGTAAGTGTTAAGTGTCTGAGGCTGGATTTGAACTTGGGTCCTCCTGACTCCAGGGCCGGTGCTCTATTCACTGTGCCACCTACCCACGCCCTTTTATGCTTCTTTTGAATTCTGTGTTTGAACATCAGAATTTCTATTTAGCTCTGGTATTTTCATCAGGAATTCTTGAAAATCCTCTTATTACATTAAATATCCACTAACCCCATAGAATTATACTCAGTTTTTCTGGGTAGGTTATTCTTGGTTGTAATCCCAGATTTTTTGTGTTCTAGAATATTAAATTCCAAGCCCTATATTTCTCCATAGTAGTAGAAGCTAAATCTTATGTGATCCTGATTGTGGCTCCTTGTACTTGAATTCTTTCTTCTTGTTTTATTTCAGTATTTTCTCCTTGATCTGGGAATTCTGGATGTCAACTATAATTTTCTTGAGAGTTTTCATTTTGTAGTTTCTTTTACGAGGTGACTAGTAAATTCTTTCAATTCCCTCTTTGTCCTCTGGTTTTAAGATATCCATTTTTTTCCTTTATAATTTCTTGAAATATGATGTCTGGGTTCTTTTTGTCTTCATGGCTTTAAGGTAGACCAGTGTTTCTTAAATTATCTCTCCTTGATCCATTTTCCAGATTACTTGTGTTCCTATCAAGTATTTCATATTTTCTTCTATGTTTTTAGTCTTTTGACTTTGTTTTATTAATTCTTGATGTATGTTGGAGTCATTAGCTTCCATTAGTTTAATTCTAATTTTTTAAAGAATTATTTTTGTACCTCTTTTACCAAGCTGTTAAATTTCATTTCATAACTTTCCTAAATAACTTTCATTTCTCTTCACATCTTTTTTTCCCCTCTACTTATTTCTTCTCTTATTTGGTTTTGAGAAATTTTTTTGATCTTTTAAAAATCTCTTTCTCTTTCCTTCACTCTTCTAGGAATTCTTGTTGACATATCCAATTTTCAAGGCTTTTCTTTTAGATGTTTCCAGGTCATTTTCTTCTTTTGTAGTTGTGTCTTACCTTCCCTGTCACCATACTAACTCTTTATTGTCAGGTTCTTTTTTTGTTTGTTTGCTCATTTTTCCAGCCTGCTTCTTGACTTTGGACTTTACCTTAGTGTTGTGCTCTGCTCGTTTCTGAGGGGTAGGGGAGGAATGTCTGACCTGAGCTTCTGCTGCTTTCGCATATCAGTCTGAGGAAGCTGCAAGTTTTCAGCACTCCTGAAGTGATGTGATCTAGGAAGAAGTCTGTTCCCTGCCTTCTTGGTCTGAGCTCAGTAAGCTCCTGACACAGGTTTGGGTCTGTTGGCTTCTATGTAGTTGAGTATCAGTGGGCTGTTACTGGACTCAGTCATTGTTAGTCTGCTGGGAGGTTCTGCAAGATCCTGAACTGTTGACCCCACTTTTTTCAGTACAGGCTTATGTGCTAAGCTAAAGCCTAAAACTGAGTTAACTACCTAACTCCAAAACACAGAATAACACAGCTAAGTTTCTGAAATTTGTTTTGTCTTAATACTCAGGTAGGGCCCTGCCATCAGTCATAGCCACTCCTTTTCACCCTGGATATGTGACCCAAACTGGGTAATGGATGACAGAGCCAATAGAGGCTACTTGTTTCTGTACCCAGCCCTAGGTCAGGGGCCCCTGGGATCTCTTTCTCTCCCTCTTCTTCCTGGTTTGGTGCTCTGTCTCTGTTCATTTTCCTTCCCTGGGCACTAAAATGTTTCTGATCCTTCTGCCACTGCTCCTAACTAGCCCCTACTCCAGTATCCACAGATCTCTCTGTTGTCTTCCTAAGCTGCCCCAGGCTGGAAAAAATGACTCACCAGGACTTTCTTGATTTTCATTATCATAATTTTGTCTGGCATGTTTCTAGGTTCTTCTGGAGGTGTATTGAGAGAGTTAGGCAAAAAATGTTTCCTCTTACTCTACCATCTTGACAACTTTGTCTTGAAGTATTTTAATCTTTCCCATTGTCTCTAGTATAATATATAGCCATGCCCCCCAATCAGTGTAAAAATCCTTTGAAATCTGTTTTTAACCTATATTTCAAAAGTAATTTCACCTCATTCTTCCTCACAAACTCTACGTTCTGGTCAGCTTGACCCACTTGCTCTCCCTTCTACACTATATTCCATTCCCAGACTCCATGCTTTGTACAGGCTTGGAATGCTCTTCCTCCTCCCACCTACTTCTTGATATGCCTAGATCCCTCTAAGTCAGCTCAAGTGTCACCTCCTTTCTATGTTTGCCTAAATGTTAGAACTCCTCCAAACTATTACTTTGTATTTATGTGGACACAAGTTGTTTTCGTCCAGTAGCATTTAAAACTACCTACGAGCAGGAATAGATTTTATCTGTGTTTCTGTAATTCTAGGACCCAGCACAGTTCCTAGCACATAGTAGGTGTTTAATAAGCCCATGTTACCTTGAACTGAATCAAATTGAATCGACTTGAACCAAATCAAACTGAATAAAGGAGGGACTATCACTACAATAATCATTTCCTGAAAAAGTTAGATAATATTTATCAAGCAGTTTCTACAATGAATTGGCTAGAGGAGCTCAGAAACTACCTCAGTCAGCAAGTATATGATTTCCTTGCCAAGCACAGAGACATGGCAGCCAAGGTCAATGCTGGTTTATAATATAAACTCATTTGCAAAATATTAACAAAATGTTGCAAAAAAAGGTGGAAGATTGCATGCAGTATCACCTCACAAAAGAGCCAAGAGCAGTAGAGGGGAAGATGAGTCTGCAGAAAGCCTATTATGAGATACAACTAAGCCAGGTTGTCCTGAAAACATTTTGAGAAGCTTTGGTTTGCAAACAACATGGTGCTGATTGTAACAAACCCCAGCATACTACTCATTTTCTTTTAAAAAATCCATCACTATTTAAAAGTAGTTGGACTAATAATCCACAAAAGAAATGGATAAAGAATACTTATTGCCCAGACTATGGCATGCATTTGGATGAGCAACACACTGACTTAGTCCATCATGGTGAATATAAACATTGCGCACATGTAGCAGAGACTGAAAAGGTTGGGACCAGAATTGAAGAAGAGGAGAAAAGAATGAATTCTATTTCAGAAATTGTGTCACTTTTAATAACCCTAAATTGTATCTTAGCACATAAAAATATTTAAATATTCTTCTTGTGTTGTCTTCAAAAAAAGGATGGGGAGACATATGGTGGGCATAAGTAATCTATAACATATTGCTTGTATCTACTGGCATGCCAAAACAGAACTTATCTTTCCACCAAAACCAGGCCCTCTTTCAAACATTCCTATTTCTTTTACAGACATCACTGATCTTTGTCACCATGGTTCCCAACCTTGAAGTCATCCTTGAATCCTCACTCTTACAAACCCAATCAATTGCCAAATTTGTTGCTTCTACCTCTGAAAGATTTCTCATTATTGTTCCTGCTCTCTATTCATACTACTAACCAATTTCAGGACCTCATCACCTCTCACTGACTATTTCAGTCAAGACTCTTATTCTCCCAGCCTCAGATTCCAATCTGCCCTTCATATAGGTCTCAAAATAATGTTCCTAAAGTATGGGCCTGAATCATATCACTGCCCTTCTCAGTAAACTTCAATGGTTCCCTATTACCTCTAAGATGAAATATAAACTCCTCTGTTTGGCATATACAGCTTTTCAAAACGTGGCCCTAGTCTACCTTTCTAGTCTCATTACATATCATTCCACTACTCTGTACTCAGACTTCCTTCCTACTTCTTACACAAAATACTCCATCTCCCACGTCCATGTCTTTACACTGGCTCATCCTCACTTTCCTGGAATATACTACTTCTTCTTACTTCCACTTCTTAGAATCCATGGTGACCTTCAGATATCAGCTCAAGGGCTACCTTTTCTATGAGGCCATTTCTTGTCCCCCTGCTTCTAGTCTTTCCCCCTAATTTATAATAATTTAATAATTTATTGTAAATTTGTGGGGGGGGGGTTCCTGCATTGAAATTTTTATGATGCAGTATTGTGTCATGTAACCATATAGTATCATATTGTAAATAAGTTATTATATGCACATATTCCTACTGATGCATGCTGAACATCCTGACAATGCATGACATGCTCATCTACCAACACTTGTTTGTTAAGACCTGTTGGTGGACTTGACTGCCAATAGATTATAACTTGCATTTTGTGTTCATTTGGAAAATAATGTAATCACTATGACTTTAACTCTGTTACACAACAGATGAAACATGTATGAATGGTTTTTCAAAATTTTCTTCTCTTTTCTTCTTTCTTTATGTTCCCTTATTTTTCATTTGATGCCTTCCAGTTGCACCCAAGGCTACTACTGTGCACCTGGATTGTTCCAGGCCTCCCCCCCTGCCAGGGAGCAGTCTTGCCCACTTTGAGAACCTCTGCTAGACTAAAAATATTTAGAGGATCAGATAGATCTAATTCTAGTTTGTTTTGTCCTCTCTAAGCAGAACAGACTAGTCAGCTCTGTGACCCTAGTGTATTTCTTTGCTTCAAGCAGAAATCAAAGACTCCTTTAGAAAAGGGTGAGCAAGATCCCAGAAATATCTATTCACATTTCCCTAGAGCCAAATTTAGAGGAATCTGTGGGGACACAGACATTACCTACATGGGCAGCACATATATACTCACACACACACATATACACACATACCACTTACATTAGTGTGAATGTACTCATTGTAATATAATAGGTATAAATAATGAATATCCATGATATAACAGGAAAAGCACAGATGTGGAGTCAGAGGGCTTGGGTACAATTTTTGGTTCTTTTGTTTACCATCCATATGGTAAAACATGATTGAGCAAATCATTCTACCACTCTTGACATCATCTATAAAATAGGGAAGGTTAGACCAGATGGTCTTTAGATCCTGTTGCATTCTAAATCTTACACTAGCCTCTCCACATTGATTGCATTATCGTGAGCATACTACCTGTCAGTGAGTGGTTCTTCCACTTAAGAGAAATGTGTGTGAAGGATCTGGCAAAATTATTATAGAACTGAAAAATAAAGGCCCTGAGGAAAGGTTACAGGACTTGGGAGTACATTGCTTGCAGAAGCAATGGCTGAAAGTTGACAATAAAAGTCATAAAGTATGCCAAATGTCATCATAAAGAGGAACACAGCCTCCTCTTCCCTTCATCCAGGCAACAATTCAGCAAGACTGGAGGGTGGACTCTGCATTGGCTGGGAAAGGGCCAGTGGTACCGCAATTGCATTTGTTGCCAAACTGAAAATCAAACAAGGCTGCCTGTAGCTCTGCCTAAGTATCAGAGGGCTGACATCAGAGATGTCCTTCCAGTTTTTCTAGAGATTGAGGAGGGATGACTGAGGAAGAGGGACCCAGATTGATTCCCCATGAGCTGGAAACTGGGGAAAGTGGAAAGACTGTTAGTATTTAAGTCCCTTCAAAAACTCCCTCTCCTCCTTAGTTTTCCCTAGGAAAAGGAAACTCAAAATCCCATTTTCCTTCCTCACTGCAAGAGATATCCTCTTATCTCAGAGGATAAGAGATTCCTTTCCAGTCTAACATCTTCCCTCTTCCTACCCATTTAAAGGACTTATTTAATACCAGCATTTTGGAATTTCACTGGTGCTATAGCCACATCTGTCTTACTTCTGATTTGGCAACAGATGCTGTTGATTTCCTATATCCACCAAGGAAATGGGATTAAATTGCCTCAGGGAAAAATTTCAGTTATACAAAAGAAAGATTTCCTGACTGCAAAGTCTGTTAGACACTGGAGCACATCACTGGAGGTATCTGGGGCATCTCCTTCCCCAAATACCTTTCAGAAAGGCACACTTGAACACAATGAGGTTGTCTTGTCTAGAGGCATAATCTAAAGGCCCTTCTAACCTTATGATTCCAACCAGGGTTTCAATGGTGAAGATAAAATAAAGGGATTCAAGGCCTCATCCTCCAGTGTGGGATGACAAGTTTATTTCTCATTTCTTTCTTTCCAGGACCATTACAAAAACCCACACCCTGCCGCTAACACTACAAAGCATCTCACCTAGCTAAGTATAGTTCTGCTTTGTAGTATACAATTGAGAAAAATTATCCTACATTATTGCAATTGCTTCTTAACTGATCTCCTTGTCTCCAGGCTCTTCCCCCTCTCCAACCTATACTTCAAATGACTTCCAGATTAATCTTCTTTATTCACATCTCTGGTCATGTCATTCCCTTGCTTAAAAACTTTTTGTAGTTCCTCATTGTCTACAATACAAACTTCAGACTTCGTAACCTGTCATTCAGGGCCTGCCACAATTCAGCCTTTATTTACCTTCCCTACCCCTGTTCACCAGTCTTTCACATGCTCTGTTGACTACCAGCCCTCTTTCTTCACATACCACACACACACACACACACACACACACACATGCCCTTTATACTTTCCAACTCTTTTGTCTTTCCTCATGCCATTTCTTCTCTGTGAAATGCCTTCATTCTCAGACCTAGTCTTTCTGTTGAACTTTATTCCTACATCAGAGGGTTGTCTACCCCAAGCATTTGAAGACTTCCCCCAGGAGAATGGGTGAATAAGAAAAATTTCTTCCAATAGCCACAAAAACACCTGAAGCGGGTAATGAACGTGGAGTGCTTAGAACTTGTTCAGACATTGAAGATGCCAAGGTCATCAGCTGCATCCCAGGTCATCTCCAGTTGTCTTCATTTTTGTCTTGCCAATTCAATGGCCTTGGTACAATGAATCTGATGATTCTGTGCAACTCTGCCTCACTTAAGTCCAATTTCATGCACAAGTCAAGACATAACCCCATGATGTCCTTGGTCTTCTTTGAAAATGATGGAGAAAAAATAACAGTCCTACATCACCAAGTACCTATTGCATATTTCCAACTGAATTTTCCAACAGGCATTTCAAATTAAACATGCCCAAACCAGAACTCATTATCTTTCCTTAAAATACTCCCTTCTTCCTATCATCTGTAGCATCAATGCAATATTTACAATGCCCACAATCATGATTAACACTATGACTGTAAGTATCACATGACATTTGACTGCGAAATATGACAAACTCTCCAGATAGAGGATAGAACTGAAACATTTATTTAGACCCTAGAAAACTGAATCCCCAAACCAATAAGCCTATTTCATCATAGTACCAAAGATATTCAGAAGCCATAATAAGGCTGAGAGCCACAGCATCGTTCAGCCTTCCCAAACCCAATACAAGATCAATATTTAGTCATAAACCTCTCTCTCTCCTTAATGAGCATCCTCTTCCCCTGCTTGCCCCCCCAGTCTGACTAGCTCTCAATACCAGCTTCCTGTGGGCTCTGTTTCCCTTCAGCAAACTCCTCCCACCACAGGTTCCATGTGACCACATTCAGCCTACCAGGGGTCAGAGACTCCTCCCATGTCTGTTAAAAGGGGCAGGGAAGATCTTCAATTTCCCATTCTCATTACCTCATCTGTATTTTTGTCATGAGAATTACCATCTTTTTAGTCACCCAGCTTTTTACTCTCACTCACCTCCCTCACCCCATCAATGAAATTAATTTTCAAGTTTTGTTGGTTCTACCTCTACTACAACCTCCCATGTCTACATTTCTCTCCATTCATGCCTCATGTCATGCTAGTTGAGGCTCTGATTAATTGATCTTTTCATGCCAGTCCTCTTCTCTCTCATATTTATCTTCTACTCACCTGCCAAAATGGTATTCCCCAAACACAGGCCATTTCTGATTCTTGTTCCCCTCAAAAAAGGTCTGGCAACTAAGTCCCTATTGCCAATAAGCTTGAACACAAACTTCTCTATTTGTCTCCATGGCTCCAACCTACTTTTTATACTCTGTCTCTAGCTAACAGAATCTTATCCTCCATGAAAGACCCAGTTCAAATGCCACATTCTCCATTCAGAAGCAATCTTTCTTTCGTTTCTGTTTCCATAGGACTTTATTTAAACCACTCCAGTGCCATTTATTACTGTCTACCTTTTCATTATATTGACATGCATATGCCTTCTCTCTCTCTTAGCTGACTATAAAATTCTTGAAAGCAGAAAGTACAGATTACTTATTTTTATATTTCCCATAGTCTGTCATAATGACTTACAGCAATTGGTATATACAATGAATGGTTATGATTCACATTTTTATAGCACTTTAAGGTTCATAAAGTGTTGGTTTTTTATCCTAATCAGACTATTAAATAGGTAATGAAAGTATGATTATCCCCATTTTACAAATGATAAAACTGAGGACTAGAAGCACTACTCTAGTTGCCCAAAGCTGAACAAACCAGGGTAGAGAATTGGAATTCAGTGATCCTGTCTCTGTGTCTAATACTCTTTCTAATTCTATGTCACCGCTCTCTAATAAGGACTTTTTGGAAGACTGTTGCAAAATCTTTTCATTTTCTAAAATTAATAGATTTCTGTTGCTTTAAGCTATCAATTCCATTCCTCTTCTCCAGGACCTTGTTTTCTTAATTATCACCTCCCTCTCCAGCATCCTAAAATGCTTTTCCTCAATCTTCTTTTCATGACTTCATATGTATTCTGGTATGCCCAAAACTATAACTAGAAATTTTTATGCCTGGGATAAATTCAGTTGCATGGAGAAAGGGAGGGAAAAGATAGTGGCAACATAGAAAAGAGTCAAGTCCAACTATGCCTTTCCTGCTGATGGTATAGTTGTGCTGACAGAGGGGCTGCCCATCTCCCAGACAATCCAGTTCACTTGGGGAAAGCTGGATTCTTGGAAAAGGGTAAAAAAGGAATAGGGCCTTAAGAGTGGATATCTAAGGAAAGGGGCAGGGAGAGCACAAGGAAATATGGGTCAGATGAACACTGGAAACAAGGTGTGGAGATAGTAGTTACCAAGGGATAGGACTATGTCTTTCTGAGTAGGAAGCACTTATTCTGGATATTGGCACCCTGAGGCAAAGTCCAAGTCGCCCCACACTAGATACTGCTCATGTCTTAAAAATAAATATACAGAAAAACAACCCCTTTCACTTGACCCTTCTCCCCATTAGTTATCTAACCTATGTCCTGCTAAACGTGTCACTACCAGGCTTGTGAGACTAATAGTCTATACCATTTGCCTCTGCTTTCAACACACCATTCCCACGTTAACTTCACAATTTCTGTATTCTGCTTTTAAGATTGTTGAAGGTGTTTTCTTGAAGATCACTAATGACCTTCTTCTTTCCAAGTGGCATTTAGTCATGACTAAGTATCTTTTATCTGTGATACAGATGATGATATTTAGAGTTGAAAGAGATCTGGGAGGCCATGTAATCCAAGCATTTCATTTTATAAATAAGGAAATTGAGTTTCAGGGCCATGGAATTACTTGCCCAAGGTTATACAAGTTCTGTCTGAAATTGCACCGAAATTGCACTAAGACTTTGAGGAGAACCTGTATATATTGAGAAAACCTCAGAGGCAGGATTTGAATTCAGATCCTCTGACTCTAGAGCCTGTGCTTTTACCATTGCTTGACACTTTTAACACCCATTCTGTATGCACAATGCCTGGCACATAGGATCACAGGATCATAGACTTAGGGCTGAAAGGGACCTTAGAAACCAACAGATCCAGTTCCCTTATCTTAAAGATGGAGAAACTGAGGCTCAGAGAAGTCAAATGATTTTCCTAGGGTCATATCCAGTGTCTTAGCTAGGGTTAAACTTAGGTCTTTCTGAATTCAAGGTCAGGGCTCCATCCATTAGATCACACTGCCCACACACTTAATAAATGCTTTTCCTTACTTCCTTCTTCATTCTTTGACTTTTTTGACATTGTACGTTTTCTGATCCTTTTCCTCTTCCAGCCCTTTCAGTGGTGGGTACATGCCAATCCACAGGCTGCAGCTTTGCTCTTTGCTTTGTGCATTCATCCCCTCTGATAGACTAAAGAACTAAAATGTATCAAACTGGGGGGTGGAGCCAAGATGGCGGCATAGAAGCAGCAAGGTCCTGCAGCTCCCATACCGCCACCCTAAACACCCAGAAAATATGAGCCCAGATAAAGCGTAGGACTCTCAGACTCACACAAAAGTACAGAGAACCCACCTCTCACTGAAGGCAGCTCGGCAGCAGGGGCTCATGGGGCAGCGGGGAACGGAGGCTGGAACAGCCTGAAGCCAAGACCCTGGCCAGGCCTGGGCGGTGGGAAGTAGCGTGGCTGAGCTGAGCCGAGAGGGCACTGGAGCCAGTCTGCAGGAGAAATCTACAGCCTCCAGCACCTCCACATCTGCCAAGGCATAAGGAACCAGACGGGAGAGGGGCAGCTCGGGAGAGGGGCAGCTCGCACCAGAGCAGAGCAGAGACCCGGCCACAGGGTGGCCTGGAGGAGTGAGCCTCCCAAGTCTCTACTTCAAAGAAAATCTAAAGCACCTGCCTAAGGGAATCTTCAAATCCTCAGAGACTGGTTAGTGAAAGTTAAACTTTGAAATTTAATTTGGGGTTGGTAAAGCAGTTCGGCCAAACTGCCCCTGGGGCAAGGAAGCAGTGGGGGAAGGGAACTGCTGGATCCACCGGTGGCCCCCACCAGGCTGCTTCAGAGCCCCTGACTTGTGGAATCCGCAGAGGGGTTGAATCGCTTGATCAGAGCCAAGTGCTCTTGTGTTGAATGGCCTGGATCCGGATCATGGTCTTGGGTGGTGGTCCT
>JAQQSW010004972.1:0-14313 GCA_028646575.1 Pseudocheirus occidentalis | reverse complement strand
GATTTCTTTCCAGTGTTTACCTTCTTATGCTTCTTGTGTTTGACTGGCAAATTTTCTGTTCAGTTCTGGTTTTTTCATCAAGAATGCTTGAAAGTCCTCTACCTCCCTGAATGACCATATTTTCCCCTGGAACATTATACTCAGTTTTGCTGGGTAGGTGACTCTTGGTTTTAATCCCAACTCTCTTGCTCTCCGGAATCACCATTGACTTTTAATACTTGTGTGAATTTGGGGCTTTCAGTAAACCTCCCTCGTCCCCCTTTTCAACTGATACAAAATATGGGAGTTTTATGGCATGGCCCCTAGAATCCTGTCCATATCTAGACCTCAGATCCTATCACTTAGGTTAATCCTTATTAAATACCCTCCTATTTCTGTTAGTTTTTTGTTGCAAAATAATAAGATGGTAATGGATTTCTTTTTCTGTCTTACTTCAGATTAATTCTACCTTCCAAGTTTCTGTCATTTAAAATTTTGACAAGTGCCAAGGTTATTATAACTTAATAGATTGCCATGTCAGTTGATAGATCAGTCTCTTATGAAAAGTTGATAGATCAATCTATTGTGAGTTTGACTATTTACATCTGTTTCTGGGGGGAAATGATGAAAATTAATTTTCTGAACCTGCAAAGTTAAGGAACCAACACTTGACTAAGAATTACCTCATCCAGATGCATCTGCCACATTGTGTTCCAATTAACTATCTGTAAAATAGCAAACAGCTTTCCAAGTCTAGTGAAGTGACCAATGACCATGGAGGAAGGTGAACATGCAGTAGATATGGAGGCTGAATTTGTAACCTTTGTCTCATTAATTCTGTGCTCTTTACAACTCCAGAATTATGACTTTTTCATCATTGAAATATTCTTCCAACTTTCAATTCCACAGAAAAATCAAACAATGATTATTTCTCTATAATGCAACATATATGTGGTATCAAACGTTGCTTTTTTTTTTGCCTTGTTGGTCTAATATGCCTTGTTACAAAGCACTATCCTGGCCGATCTTTGCAGAGAAGAACACTGGGTCCTTATCTCTAAGCTAAACAGTTTATTCTCTGCCTCTTTTAAATTCTGAATAGATATAGATACATGGGAATAGGAATGCATTTGTATGTATCTAACCTAAAGTCAGAGAGATGACCCTGCACAAGTCACTTAATCTATGTCTGCCTCATTTTCTTCAAGTATAAAATGAGGGAATGGCTGGACCTAGTACCCAGAGTCTCTGTGTAGATCAGAAGATCAAAATATTTGTTAAGTGTTTTGCAAATCTTAAAAAAGTTATGTAAATGCTGGTAATAATATTACACATAGATCACTGTATATGTACAAAAATTAAAAATGTATATATCTCTAGCTGCATTATCCCATTTTCAATGATTGATAGTGCAAGTATACATTTGTATTCACTGAATAAGGACCTAAAGGGACTATTTAGTTTAAAGGATCAATTTATGTCAGTGTTAATGTTACTAGAAAGCATTGATTATTGAATCTTAGAAATGAGAATTGGACAGGTTCTGGGAAATTATTGAATCTCAATGTCTTATTTTATAGTGGAGGACACTCCATTTGCCCTACTCAGTTCATTATGTGATGTCCCTACCCTGACTTCAAGTTTTCAGGCAAAAAGGAGAGGAAACTGTTTTCTTAGTGGTCACTCAAAACAAACACAGCCTGGGAAGGAAATGAGATTCTAGCAATGAGGCAGTGAGGTGACTTTTACCACTCTTTTTTTAACTTCTGGAAAACTAATATTGACTCTAACACTCAGTTTGCCTATCTGTTACAAGGCATTTGCTGGAATTAATGTTAACAGGACATCGAACCCAGTAAAGAGACAGATAATAGAGATGTATGTAAATTTAGAAGTAGCAGTTCTTTACAGATAGAACATCAGCTTCTGAATCAGGAAGACATTGTGGTATAAGAGAAACAAAAAAAAAGCCACTAGATCTTCAGTCAGGATTTAAGGTCAAATTCTGACTTTATCCCTTACTTTATGCTTGTGAAGCATCCTCTGATACTTTCCTGAGATTATTTAGACAAGTAGTTTCGGTCTCCAAAGGGTGACTGATAGCTCCACTAAGAGTTCCAGAGAACAAAATTGAGTGTCTGGGGATCTCTAATACACCTAGATGGGACTTTATGAGCCTCCATTCAGTGTGATTCCCCACCCCACACTGATTCTCAATTAGCCAAAAAGATCTAACTAACTTTTAAAAATTAAATTAATTTGTTTATTTACTTTTAACTTTTAAAAGATAATATTTACTAATATTAAAAATAAGAGTGTAATGACTTGGTACAAAATATTCCCACATATATAAAAAATATACCCCCCCTCAATTAACTGCATACAATGTGACCAGATAATCTTGAAAATATCTCTCTCAATAGGAACTCAATGTTCCTAACATGTTGTATAATAAAAATTTAATAGTAGA
Organism: Pseudocheirus occidentalis; assembly: GCA_028646575.1. Classification (NCBI taxonomy): domain Eukaryota; kingdom Metazoa; phylum Chordata; class Mammalia; order Diprotodontia; family Pseudocheiridae; genus Pseudocheirus; species Pseudocheirus occidentalis. The sequence goes on along the minus strand of JAQQSW010004972.1, from coordinate 11,864 downwards.
AAGATTGTTTACAAGTTTTGGAATATCTTAGGTCACTTGGATTTTTAATGTTTTTAAATAAGAAATACTAATAGAATTTTCTGCAACAGGATTATAGAGAGGACATTTCATCACAAGATTACATAGATTCTCAGTAAAAACTGAACCATTCTTTCAGGGCCCATAGGGCAAATATGTGAATCAGAGTTCCTGATTTGGGAAAATTATTTTCTTACCCTGTGGAATTTTCAGGAAGATTTTAATTATTTTTTGCTCTCTTCTGAGGTTTGAGGTTATGTACCTTTGAAGAGTCCTATAGTTGCCTTTCCTAAGTATGTATAGTTTCCTTTGGGTTACTGTTTCTCCTTAGAGACTACTGCCATTGCTGATGGAAAGTCCAAATCTTTTAGACTTTTGAAAACTATAAGATCTTCCTCTCATCGAAGAAGGTAATATATGGAGAAAGCGAATGGGACATTGCCTCCTCTCTCCAAAAAATATTCCATCTCTGGGACTTTATGTATATATGTGTATACACACACATGTGTATGTATATATACATACACATACAAACATATATGCATATATGCCCACGTGTACACATATATAACACACAGCTATACACATACACATATATATGTATCACTGTGTGTGTGTGTGTGTGTGTGCGCGCGCATGTGTTGACTTAAAGCACCTTAGTTGTATTAATTGGGGAGGGTGTATTTAGAAAACACTCCAACTTAAACACACCAAAATGACACATAATGTATAAGGTCCCTTTTAGCTCCAAATTGATGATAATATCAAGTGAATATGCATCATCTCTGTGAAAAATATTACCTCTGTGATCTTGGAGAAAACAGTCACACTTTTGGTGCCCATAAATGGGTGGATATTTCAGAAGGGGACAGATACAACAGGTACTACATAGGTAGACTAAATGGGATATAAGCACTGATTGTGTGTGTGTGTGTATGTGTATGAGAAAGAGGGAGAGAGAAAAAGAGAGAGAGAGAGAGAGAGAAAGAGAGAGAGAGAGAAAGAGAGAGAGAGAGATTAAGGATAATACCTAGAGTGAGCAACTAGGAGGATGGTATCAGTTTGAACAGTAATAGGAACATTAGAAAGTATGGTAGTTTGGGAGAAAAAGATAAGTTCAGTTTTAACATGTTGTATTCAATATACCTATACACTATCTAGTTAGATATGGCCATTTGGTAGTTAGAAACAGAAACTTATAGTTCAAGAGATATGTTAGGAATGGATAAATTGATCAAAGAATCTTAGAATATTGATGAGAATTAAATATATGAGAGCTGATGAGATCACAAAATAAAATAGTAAAGAAGGAGGAAAAAACGGATCAAAACAGAGCTCTTTATTTCACCAAATCTGTCCAAATTTTTTATACCTGCCTTTCTTCCATGGATGGACTCTTACTACTGGCCAGCCTTATTAGATTTGTTATTTTACTTCCTGTGCCTTGGGTGACATTTAATTTCTACCAGGATCAATCTGCAATGTTTCTACTAATGCCTTCAGATGACTTTTATGGGAAGTATTTGTTATGCAAAGAGGAATATTGCTTTTTTTTACTTTTGCTTGTTTCTAAAGTCATGGCACACACCTTGGTGCAGGTGTCTGTATTTCTGAATGGCATGAAGATTCCACCCAGTGTCCATGCTTTTCATGAAGCACTAAGCTACTAAAATCCAGGCAATGGAAATGGCAAAAAATATAAAATTGATTTAAAAAATATTCCCTACTCTTCACAATCCCAATATAAAACTGGATTTCACTTCTGCCACAAGGTGTGCCTTTTCACATATCTTAGCACCAAAGCCTTTTTCCCTCCAATACAATGAGTGAAATAGCAAGGAAAGAATACATTATAAGTGAACATTTTCCAAAATTTAATGCAGAATCTCCAGGTCATAAAAATGATGATGATGACAGGGGCATTATATTCCAAGGTTTTATAATTATAATGGGAGTCTGAAGATCTTCCCAGCTCCTTGGCCCCTTGATAGACTTAAGTGAATCTGAGAACCTTCCATGATTTGAAAATATACTCTGCCCCCAATAGGCTGAATGTGGTCACATGGAGCCTGAGGCTGGAGGGTTGTATTTCAGGAATGCCCTCACCTTGTTACTTTGTGAGTGGGCAATGGGTCAATAGGGTTGTGACAGTCTCTGTGCTAGGAGAAGACTATATATACCCTGATGTGAGGCTTTGCTTTGGGGCTCACTTTGGGAAGAGTTGTGTGATTTGGCTAGATGAGACTGGGCAGCTGTTGAGCCCACCCAGCTTTGAAAACCCAGATGTTGTTTCTTCCCTCTCTGGTAACTAACTAGCTATGAATATAATGGTTAGACAGCTGGAAGCCCTGTCTGCTTAATTGTGTTATTTTCTGTTGTAACTTCTGTTTGTATTCTTTGAAGTTCAGGGTGTTGACTTTTTCCCCTGAACTAGGTAAATGATATATGTTTGATTGATTGAATATTGTTAAGTCATTTTGAGTTGCATTTCTTTAGAAAAGCAGATCTAAGAACCTGTGCTAGCAGCCATCCTGGGTATGCTACAGTGCTGTTACAGATTTTGTTGTGGATTAGTCAAAAATGGTAAAGGTTCTGGAGATAATATTATCTATACATACATCCTCACAGTTGCAGATCTTTCTTAATAATTTTCATTAGGATTTACTTTCTTTGGAAAGTTTTGGTGTAAAATACCAAGCTAATACTCCATGTCAACAAATACTCTTCAAAGAGCTTACTCTATTCAAACCACTGTGTGAATCACTCTGGATTCAAATGGAAAGAAAACCTGAACAGTCTTAGGCTTTGAGGAGTTTTTTTTTTTCCTACCGGGTAGCTCCAGAATTTTCTGGACATGGGGCATGCAGAAAGAGTAACACAAATAAATTTCAAGAAAGAGAACTAATAACTATGGGAATCAGGGAGACCTTAATTTAAAAAGGGACATTCAAGATTTATATGTTCCATTTTTTTGCTGTTTTTTTCTTTGTACACAAAAACATTTTACTACTCATTTTGAAAAGTTTTAAATTTCAAATTATCCCCTCTTCTTCCCTCCCTGAGACAGAAAATAATTTCATATAGGTTATACATGTGCAGTAATGCAAAGCATATTTCCATACTAGTTATAATTCTGAAAGAAAGTAGAACAAAACAAATAAACAAAGCAAAAAAATAAATAAATAAAAGGTCTTTTTTTCTAGTGTGCTTTGATTTGCATTCATACTCAATCACTTCTTTCTGTGGAGGTATATAATAGTATTTTTATCCTAAATACTTTGTGATTATCTTAGAGCATTATACTGCTGTGAATGGCTGTCATTTAGAGTTGTTTATTGTACAATATTATTATTACTGTATATAGATTTCTCTTTGATCTGGTCACTTCCCTTTGCATTAGTCCATCAAGTTCTTTGCATGATTTTTTTTCTCAAAATGTCCTTCTTATCATTTCTTATAGCACAATATTGTTCTACTACATATAACAGACCATGTCCATCATTTCCCAATTGAAGGGTATCTCCTCAGTTTCCAATTCTTTGTGGCCAGAAAAGAGATGTGCTATCAATATATGCCTGTATATGCATGTGTATATACATGTAGTTTACTAGTGGTGTTGCTAGGTGAAAGGGTATAAACAAGTAAATAGTCTTTTAGGCAGAGATCCAAATTGCTCTCCAGTGCAGTTAGATCAGTTCACAGCTCTACCAATAGTGCTTTAGTGTCTTAATTTCCCCACATCCTCTCCAACATTTGTCATTTTCCTTTTCTGTCATATTAGCCAATCTGATAGATATGTAATGGCAGCCTCAAAGTTATTTTAAGTTGTAATTCTTTGATGAATAATGATTTAGAACCTTTTGTTTGGGGCGGCTAGGTGGAGCAGTGAACAGAGCACTGGCCCTGGAGTCAGGAGTACCTGAGTTCAAATCCAGCCTCAGACACTTAACACAAAAAAATCTAGCTGTGTGACCTTGGGCAAGTCACTTAACCCCAACTACCCTCCAAAAAAAAAAGAACCTTTTGTTTTCATACAACTATAGAGAGCTTTGATTTCATCATCTGAATAGTGCCTATTCATATTCTTTGACCATTTATCAATTAAGGAATAACTTGTATTCTTATAAATTTCAGTTCACTATATACTTGAGAAAGAGACATTTATTAGAGAAAATCAATACTTTTTTCACTTATGACTACTAAGTATATGTTCCTCTCCATTCTATTTTTATATCTCTCTCTCTGTCTGTCTCTCTGTCTCTCTCTCTGTCTCTCTGTCTCTGTCTGTCTCTGTCTGTCTGTCTGTCTCTCTGTCTCTCTCTCTGTGTCTCTCATTTGGCCTCTCATCTCTGTCTCCTCACAATCTTCCCACCTTTTTTTTGGAATGGGAAAGACAAGACAATTAGAGTTAAGTGACTTAACCAAGGTCACAAACCAGTTACTGTGTCAACTGTCTGATGCCAGATTTGAACTCAGGTCCTCCTGATTCCATGGCCAGTATTATATTCACTGAGCCACCTAGCTTCCCCTTTCCCTCGTTTCTGTCAGCTGACCTTTTCTCAGGCCTCTTTTCCTCCTATTACCCTGTAGGGCAATATACATTTCTATGACAATTAAGTGTGTATATTATTCTTTTGGTAAATTCCCAAAGAAAGCAGAGTTTAAAGAATGTCTGCCAGCACCTTCATTTCTTCCTCCATTATGAAAGCTTTTCTCTACCTTTTTTTAATGTAAGATAATGTATTCAGTTCTACCTCTCCTTCTCCTTCTCCTAGTGTATCCCTCTTTTTTATCCCTTAAATTTATGTCAGATATTATCCCATCATAGTCAACTCACACCCTTGCCCTTTATGCATACTCCTTCAAACTGCTTTAAGAATGAAAAAATTCTTAAAAGTTACAAGTATTACTTTACTATGTTAGATGAAAACAGTGTAACCTTACTGAATCCTTCATCATTTTTCTTTTGTCTATGCATTTTTATGCTTCTCTTGAGTCTTGTATTTGAAACTCAAATTTTCTATTCCGCTCTGGTCTTTTCATCAGGAATGCTTGAACGTCCTTTATTTAATTACATTTCCATTTTTCCCTGAAGGATTATACTCAGTTTTGTTGACTAGGTGATTAGTGGTTGTAATGCCAGCTTCCTTTTTCTCTGGAAAATCATGATCTAAACCACTCAGTCCTTTAGTACAGAAACTGATAAATATTGTGGTATCTTAAATGTGACTCCATGATATTTGATTTTTTTCTTGCTTTTAATATTTTTTACTTTGGCCACAGAACTCTCAAATTTGGCTGCAATATTCTTGTGAGTTTTCATTTTGGGATCTCTTACAATAGATTATCAGTGTACTATTTCAATTTCTATTTTACCTTCTAATTCTGGGATATCATGGCAGTTTTCTTCAGTGATTTATTGAAATGAGATGTGTAAGCTTTATATACATTATAAATAGAGAGATGATAGATACATACATACATATATACATTTGTGCATATATTGATATACATTTCTATCTATATCCATTTATATACATATATATCAATATCTATAGAGATAGAGATAGATAGTTATAAATATACATACATATACATATATATATTTCTTTTTTCTTTATTTTCTCACTCTCATTCCCCCCAATTTTTCCCTCTACATTTTTTATTTGATTTTAAATAATTGTTTAGATCTTTCTTGTTTTTTTTAAGATTTTGATATAGCAGTTTTGACTTTATTGTCTTTTGTAGAGATTCTGTCTTGCTCTTACCTGTCACCATAAGTACTTTCTATGGGCAGATTTTTGGTTTGTTTGTTTTTGGTTGCTGTTGCTTTGGTTCATTTTTTCCCAGCCTCTTTCTTGATTCTGATCTTTGTGTTGAAGCTGGACTCTACTCCTGAGGTGGAGGGGACATCGTCTCATGCTTCCAGATTTTCGGAGGGTCCCAAAGTTTTCAGTTCTCCCAAGACGGTATGATTTAAGACAGATTTGGTCAGCGATATTCTCACTTGTGCTCACATCTCTGAGAAACCACAAGTACTCTTTTCCACCCTGGAATTTTGAACAGGGTCCTTCCTTCACTGCATTCACAAGTTGTAGTGTGCTAGTGCTGTTTCCTGCCCTGGGACTGTGAGCCACAATCATGTATGGAGAATGCAAAATACTCCTCCTCCAGTGCCTGCACAGGGTCCCTCATAATTTCCTTCTGAGCAGTCGTTCAACCCCCTCCTTGTTTTTGAAATGGGAGATCCAGAAACTACTACCATTCAGTCACCCCTAAAGAATGCTGCTGGCTTCACTGGCCATGGCCCAGCTCTGGCTGCCTGGTGCAGGTAACCCGAGCCTTGCTGCTGGCTTGTACTAGGACTCCAGAATCACTGCTGACTTTCTGGGGGTGGTCTACACTGGACTGTACTCCACTCTTAACCCAGTGAGACAGACCTTTCCTTCCAGACTTCTAAGTTATTTGGGGTTGAAAATTGTTTCAACTTCTACTTTTATTTATTCTGCCATTCCAGAATTCACTCTGAGGTATTGTTTTAAAGTTGTTTAGATGAGAATTTGGGAAATCCAAGGTGAGTACCTGACTTTACTTTGACATCTTTTTCTCTATCCCTTGAGATTTACTCCGAAGGGAAACATGGGTTAAAAAATATGAAGCATTAGATCGGCATAGACCCTAAAGAGATGTGAAAAGTTGAAGAATTCATCCCATTCATTGTAAAGAGGAGAAAAGGGAAGTTTTAGGCAGACAAAATGCTATGATGAGGGAGCACAGTCAAGACCAAAGTGTGAAAAAGAAAACAAATGGTTCATTGCAAATTCCTCCTAGAATTTCCATATCCCAGATTCCTAATATGGAAACCTTACATTTGTCTAAGTTTACAGCTGGAGGTGAGAAGTGCTGAGAGGAGGAAGGATGCTCATACCCAAGCCCCGAGAGTAAGGTCCAAGTACAGTCCTCTTGTGTTCATGACATTATCTAGAAGGCTGTTAGCCCATATAGCTATCCTTTCTAGACCTGCATCTGGCTCTCAATCAGCTGGCACTAATGAATTCTGCCACTTACACTATGGAGACTGTCAGAACAGGAAGCAAGTCAGGGACATTCCAGGAGTTTAAGTTCAGATAATGGTGGGCATTTTAGTTGCTCATCTCTCAGCACAGACATATTTATTCCTACCACTTATTTAAAATAACTCAGAGATAATTTCAGGGCCAAATCATCATCTACATAGACAATGATAATATAAACAGTTGTCTGAGAGCTATTGCATCGCTTCTAAAAAACATGGTTTTGAGCATTCACACAAAGGACAAAAGAATCCCAAAGGAGAGTTTCTGATAAAATTCAGCAGAAATTCTTTATTGTCAGGCCTGAATCAATATGATTTTATGAGTTCTAGAATGAAATTGGGCATAATCAAATGAATAATTGATGCATGAATATAAGGGGCAACATATTAAGTTCTGCTCTTCATTTACCAAGTGGCTTCCTAAACATTAATTTAATCCACAAAAAACATAATTGCTAAAAATGAAAGCCAACACAATCAGATCATATCTCTGGTATACCATGATCTATTTTGGGTAGCCCATTATATGCAACTCATTGGTAAGCCGGACAAATTTGGAGGGGTAAGGTGACCAGAATGGGCAAGGACTTAAAGTTCATATACGAACTTTTGTCAAAACACTAGACACATTTGATCATGTGAAGGGGAGATAAAATATTAGTTTTTTGGTAGTATGCCATAGGAATGAAATTCAACTGACCTCCATAATGAATCTATAATGAAACTAGAAAGTTATAAAATTAAGAAAGTCATCCAAATTTTATATATATATATATATATTATATATATATCATATTATATATATATGTATATTCCATATCAGGTAAAAAAGACAAAGAAAATCATATTTGATCTTACACTAAATCCAACACACTTTGTAGTTCACCATGCTAACTCATTTAAGATCACTTCTATTTCCCAGTCCATCGCCAGTGGGTGTCTTCTTTCCTGAGTGTGCATTAGGGCACAGAATGGTCTTCTCTTATTGACTTCTCCTCATCTATTTCACATTGATGTTACCCTAAAATGGCATAGACTTTACCAGGTAGATGCTAAACCCTGCATCACAGACCCCTCTCCTCTATACACATGTTCAAAGTAAATCAAGACTTTGCTAAACTCTCATCTGAAGGATCTTTATGAAAAATCATTGATTACTGAGCAAATCAAGATAGTCACATTATCTAGGTGAGCAAGCAGCCAATGTTTTCTGATTTAAAATCATTGAGGTATAATAGTGGACCATTCAAGCAAATATTCCTGCCTGTTATTAATCTGAAGGACCAGTGGGCCTTACTATTTTGTTTCTGTTATGTGAAAAAAAGGCCACAGAAATAACTTAGCAGTGACATCTTACCTTTAACTGTACCCTAAATAAATACACCCTGATATTAATCCTTAAGGTACACAGGGAATTGTAATTTTTATTGTAGTTGAATCATTATATACGCACTATCTTCCTTAATTTGAATGCCAGCTCTTTGAAAGCAGGGGTTTATATGTTTGTATGTAAATGTACACACACACAGAAACACACACTATCTATATATACATATGTACACACATACATACACACATGTGTCTACATGCATATATATGTATACACACATATACATGTGTATGTACACAATACTTCCCATAGTTCACGGTACAAATTAAGCTATTAATAAATCCTTCTGCATTCCTACTTTTTTCCATTCCTGATAACTATTCTCCTATATCTCTTCTGGCCTCTGTAGTTCAACTCTTCAAAAAGACCATCTGCAACAGATGCTCCCACTTTCTCTCCTAACACTCCCTTAATAACTTCTACAACTGGGGTCCTTACCTTATTATTCCACTGAAATTCCTCTTTCAACAGTTAATAAGGATATCTTAATCAATTTGTATGGTTAGGCCATCACTAGTGCAGACAATAAATCCCATTAAATGGTTATAAACAGGAAAGAAAAAAACCACATTATTCAACAAGGAAAAACTATTAGTATCCCTCCATGGGAAGATGATACTTGTAACTCATGAGAAATTATTCTTTATTATGACATGTAGAAGGGATATACATAGACAGAGGGTGTGTGTATAAGTTGACTTTGATATGATGATAAAAAACCCTAATTAAGTGGTGGAAATGGATTGTAATGGGATAAAAGGAAAGGAGACAGAAAAGGGTAAATTGCATCATGTGAAGAGGCACAAAGATATAATCGAAGGAAAAAGAAAAAAAAGATGAGCACTTTTTGAACCTTAATTCATCAGATTTGGCTGAAAGAGAGAAAAAGCCTCATGAGAGCATAATATGCTTAAGTAAGAGTAAAAAATAAAAGAAAAAGCAGATTTCAGACAAGGCAAAAGCAAACATAGATCTAATTAAAAGAGATAAGGCAGGAAACTACATCTTGCTAAAAGATACCATACACAATTACATAATATCATTATAAATCATTACAAAACATATATGCAAAAATTGGTATAGCACCCAAATTCATAGAGAAGTGAGGTAGAGGAAGAAATAACAAAATCATACTAGTGGGGTATCTGAATCTCCCCTCTCAGAAATAGATAAATCAAACAGCAAAATAAACAAGAAAGAAGTTATGGAGGTGGACAGAATTTTAGAAAATTTGTATGTTAGACCTCTGGAGAAAATTCAATAGTGATAGAAAGGAATATATCATTTTCTCAGCAGTACTTTGCATCTCTACACACAAAAATGATCATGTATTAGGTATAAAAACTTTACAACACAATGCAAAAAGGCAGACATATTAAATATTTTTCAGATCATGATGCAATAAAAATTACATGTAATAAAAGCCCATATAAATACATTAATTGATCAATTTATTGATTAATAGGAAATTAAATGATCTAATCCTAAAGAATGAGTGCAGGAAAGAACATATCTTAGAAACCATCAATGACTTCATCCAAGAGAAAGACAATAATGAGATAACATATCAAAACTTATGGGACAGAGTCAAAGAAGTTCATAGGGGAAGTCTTTTTATTTATTGAAATAAAATTGGTTTTTTATTATTATCATTTCCCTAATGCTGAACAATCTTTGGATGACTGAAATGAATTCAACTTAGTCAGTGAATTATAAATTATTTTCTAGATACGTTACTGTTATCATTTTGAAGATTTTATTTAAGGTATTCGTATAAATAATCATTACTGAGATTGATATTCTTTCTCATCTCTCCATGGTTTGGATATCAGCTACATAAAACAAATATTGTAGAATGCTTTCTTTTTATTTTTAGGAATATTTTGTAGCATAAGAATTAGTGTTTTTAATGTTTGATATAATTCAGTTGTAAATACATTTGACTTGGTTTTGCTTTATATATTTTTAAAATTTATTTTATTGACTTGTTTGTTTACTTTTAGATTACAAGATTCAGTTCCAGAGTCACTTGAGTTTCAGATTTTTCTCCCCTTCCTCCTCTCCCCCACCCCCACCATGGTGGCATACAATCATGTATAGGATCTGCAAACTCTTTCATATTGCACAATAGTCTGGTTGAATAGGTTGTATAGTCAATGGAGTGAAAAGTGAGAAAAAAGAAACAAAACACAAACATAGAAAAGAATGATAGCATGCATTGCTTCAGTCTCCTTTTAAACCCTGGTCTTTCTGGATCTTTCTCTGAATGTAGACATCTCCTTCCATCCTGAGACTTGTAGAGTTGTCTTTTAACTGTGCGATGCTGAGAAGCGTCCAGTTTTACAAAATTGGTCATCACAGGTATGAGGTGTCTGTGACTGTGTACAAATTTTTCCTGGTTCTACTCTTCTCACTCAGCATCAATTCATATAAGCCTCTCCAGGTAATTATGAAGGCAATCTCCTACACATTTCTTATTGCACAATAATATTCCATCACATTCATATACCAAAACTTGTTCAGCATTTTTGCCACCACAAAGAGAGCTGCAACAAATAGTTTTGTACATATGGGACCTTTTTCCACTTTTATGATCTCTTTGGGATATAACCCCAAAAGTGGTATTACTGGGTCAAAGAGTATGCAATTATTTATAGCCATTTGGGCATAGTTCCAGATTGCCCTCCAGAATGGTTGTATCAGTTCACAGCTCCACCAACAATGCATTAGAGTTCCAATTTTTCCACATCCTCTCTAGCACTTGTCATTTTCCTGTTTTGTTATCTTAGCCAATCTGACTGGTGGGATGTGGTACTTCAACGTTGTTTTGATCTGCATTTCACAAATCAATATTGATTTAGAACATTTTTCCATTTGCTTAAATATATCTTTAATTTCTATCTCTGTAAATTGCCTTTTCATATCCTTTTATCACCTATCGATTGGGGAATGACTGGAATTCTCGTAAATTTTATTTAATTCCCTGTATATTTTAGAAATGTGGCCTTTATCAGAGACAGTAATTGTAAATATTCTTTCCCAATTTCCCACTTCCATCTTAATCTTGGTTGCATTAGCTTTGTTTGCACAGAAACTTTTCAATTTGATGTAATCAAGATCATCTATTTTGCATTTTATAATGCTCTCCAATCTTCTTTGGTCATAAAGTCTTCCCTGCTCCATAAATCTGACAGGTAAACTATTCCTTGCTTGTCCAGATTATTGACAGTATCAGCCTTTATATCTAGATCATGCATCCATTTAGACTTGATTTTGGTGTATGGCGTTAGATAATGGTCTATGCCCAGTTTCTGCCATACTATATTCCAATTTTACCAGCAGTTTTTGTCAAATAGTGAATTCTTAACCCAGAAACTGGGG